>JANSVA010046795.1:0-13244 GCA_025504915.1 Erythroxylum reticulatum | reverse complement strand
TTTGGCTTGATCAATTGGTGTTCTTGGGTCATATAGTGTTTGGACAGGTATACAGCTAGACCTAAAGAAATTTGAGGCCGTAATGAAATGAGAAACACCTAGAAATGTGTCAGAGATTCGGAGTTTTCTTGGGCTAGCAGGTTATTACAAGAGGTTTGTTGAGGGGTTTTCATTGATCTCAACCTATTTGACAAAGCTTTTGAGGAAGAATGTACCTTTTCAATGGACTGATGATTTTCAAAGGAGCTTTGATGAGTTAAAACATCGATTAACTACGACACTGGTGTTAACTATTCCATCCAGATATGGAGGATATATGGCATACAGTGATGCTTCACACTAGGGGTTAGGGTGTGTTTTAATGCAGTATGATAAAGTGGTTGCTTATGTTTTGAGACAGTTAAGGCCTCATGAGTTTAATTATCCAGTTTATGATTTAGAGCTTGCTACAGTAGTGTTTGCTTTGAAAATTTGGAAACATTATTTATATGGTGAAATGTTTCATATTTATACGAATCATCGAAGTTTGAGATATCTATTGACTCAAAAGGAACTTAATATGAGACAAAGGAGGTGGATTGAGTTACTTAAGGATTATGATTGCACGATAGAGTATCATCTAGGTAAGGCTAATATTGTAGCTGGTGAATTAAGCAAGAAATCTAATAGCAGTGTAGCAAAAATTCAGGCATCAAGGTAACTGAGAGCACTGAATGTTGAGCTAAGTTTAGGATAGAATGAGGCATCGTTAGTTACATTGAAGCTTAAACTAGTATTACATGAAAGGATCATAATAGCTCAAACGAAAGACCCAAAAGTAGTAAAGATTGTAGAGAAGTTAAAATAGAATCTGAATTCTGAGTTTAAGTTGAGAATACATTATGGTTGAATCAGATTATGTGTACGAGATATTGATGGATTGGGAAAGGAAATTTTGGAGAAAGCACATAAAGCAGCCTATGCTATACATCCTGGTATTATCAAGATGTATAATACTCTGAAACAAAATTTTTGGTGGCCAGGGATGAAGAAGCAAGTGGCTGAGTATGTTGCCAGATGTTTTACATGCTAACAAGTTAAGGCTGATCGTTAGGCTCCAGTTGGAAAATTGCAATCATTACCTATTCTAGAGTGAAAATAGGAGAGGATTACAATGGATTTTATTGTGGGTTTGCTGAAAACTCCAAGGCAGCACGATACCATTTGGATCATTGTTGACAGATTAACAAAATTAGCTCATTTCTTACCTATTAGAGAGAATAACACACTAGATCAGTTAGCTCGGAGATATGTAAATGAGATAGTGAGGTTACATAGGGTCCCCGTGTCTATTATATCATATCGAGATCCTAGATTTACTTATAGATTTTGGGGCAACCTATAGACAGCATTAGGTACAAAGTTAAATTTTAGTACAACGTTTCATCCTCTAACAGACGGAAAGAGTGAGAGGACTATTCAAACTATTAAGGATATGCTTAAGGCTTGTGTTTTGGAGTTTCAAGGAGCATGGGATGAATATATAGCTCTCACTGAATTTACATACAACAATCAATATCATAGTAGCATTGGTATGGCTCCCTATGAGGTGTTATATGGCAGAAAGTGTCGAACAGCTTTGTACTAGGATGAAAAAGGCCTAAGGATTGTTAAAGGCCCATAGTTGATTTAAGATACCGTTGATAAGCTAAAATTGATCCGTGGTAGGATTAAGGCAACTCAAGACAAGGAAAAAAGTTATAAAGATTATCATTGAAGAGAAATGGAGTGCCAAGTAGGTGACAAGGTATTTTTTAGAATGTCTGCCTAGCAAGGAATGCTAAGGCTCGATAAAAATGGAAAGTTAAATCCTAGATATATCAGTCCTTATGAGATTACCAAGAGAGTTAGACCATTGGCTTACAAATTAGCATTACCACTAAAAATGTCTTAGACTAATAATTTATTTCATGTTAGTATGTTCAGGAGATATCGATTAGATCCAGCATATATAGTACCAGCACAGGAGGTTGAGATTGCAACTAATTTGAGTTATATAAAGGAACCGATTAAAATAGTTGGATATCATATTAAGCAATTAAGAAACTGAGTAATTCCTTTGGTTAAAGTCCTTTAAAGGAATCATTTGAGAGAGGAAGCTAAATGGGAGACTGAGGAGAACATAAGAAAACAATATGCTCATATATTTGATCAATCAGGTAAGAATTTCGAGGCTGAAATCTCTTAAGTAGGGGAGATTTGTAATAGTCAGTTTTCAAACCTACTAAGGGATTAGAGTGTTAGATTACTTAGTCATATTAGAATGAATTTGGTGCATTTAGAATACGATTTTTATGATTTCATTTACATGCATAATATGAGCGAACACACATGAAATTTGATTTAGAAAAATTACACTCAGTTGACAGATTACGGGGTATAAATGTATAATTGTGACATAATTGTGCATTTATGATGTCTTGTATTTTGATTTACCAATAAAAAGAATTGATGGATTACAATTAGTAATTTGGAGTTATTTGTCACAATTGGAAGATAGATGGATTAAAATGTACATTTAGACTAGGAAAAATTTGAAGAAGCAAGACAATTGACATTTGGAAATTTAAGAAGACTAAGCTAATAAAATGAGTGACATACGGTAGTAGACTTGAGTGACAAATGGATTAGAGAATTGAGTGACAAATGGACTAGGAACTAAGTGACATTTGGTAGCCTAAAGATAGGATATGTAGCTAGCCTAGACATTTGACAAGTTCAAATTCATCCTCCACTCGCCCCACACTATACACACGTGGCAAAGTCCCTTCATTTGTTGTTTCTGATGAAACTCTCTCCTTCTCCTCCCACTCACTACCAAAATGTACTTCTCCTTCACATCTCTGTGTTTTTCCCAAATTTTGTTCAATTGCTACACCAAAATCAATGTAAAAATCCTTCATAAAGATAGTTATAGAAGCAAAACATTGTTGTATTTATTGTTACCTTCTTGTTTTTACTGAAACCATCCTACTCCGACCTTGTTCTTAAGATGACCTTTCATGCATGTGAGGAAAACAGGCTTGATACTCTAACGTGGCATTTGAGGTAAACAAGTAAGTGAAATATTGATCTTTGTGGCATGTGATATGATGATGATTAGGGATCGATTGAATGTAATGTTGATGTTGAAATTATGTTGGAAAGTGATGAATGAATTGGTTAATTTTCTATTTTGTTTTTGTATGTATGAAAATAATAGTTTATAGGTTATTATATGGATGATTAAGTTAGGATTTGAAATATAATTAATGATGAATTCATGCTAAAGATAGGTGTTAATGAAATGTTTTTAAATCTGGAAAAGTTAGGACTACATGTATGATGGTATAAAGTGAATGGTAATAAAGCAAATGAGAAGATTTTTGTGAGACTTAATGTAATCAATATGGAAGTTAGAATTGTATGAAATGAAGTAGCTTTATACGATATGAATTTTGAAAAAATTAAATTAGTGATGATGTATCTAAGCATGTGAAATTTGTGGAGAGTTGAGGAAGAAAGAATATGCACGATCGTGGCCTTTAGTGCACAATCGTGGCCTGATTACTTTCCTTCTATCACGATCGTGGCAAGATCTCCCCTAATTGTAGGCCTAGTTCTAAATTGATAATTTCTGTTTTCTGTACATGTTGAACCATTTGAGGAAAATTCACTTTAAATTGGTGTATCTGGTCTTGATTAAGGCTTAGAATGAACCTATATTATTGCTTGATTAATTATTTAAGAGCATGATACGTTTAGGTTGTTAATTGATGTCATAACTTAAAGAATGAACTATTTTGGTGTCAATGTAACCAAATTCAGAAATTATGATGTGATGAAGGAATAAACTTATTCTTATGAATGCAAACATGATCTTAAGGATTTGAGTAATGTGTATTAGATATGGATGAATGAGAATTGGGAAATTCTATGATTATATATTGCTAGAAAATTTTGGTGAAAGATTGATGAATTTGGAGTAAATCAAGCTTACTTAAGGTATAAACCTTATTGCAAACTAATTGTATACAAGCTGTGAGTTTATGTGTTTATAGAGATAATGACAAAATGAAATGTGTAGGAAAAGTGAGGGTGAGTGTAAATATATAAGGTAGGAAGGTTAGAAGGGTTAAAATTGGAAAAAATCTTCTGAAATTTGCATATACTGGGATTGCCCAACTGCAGGCCACAATTGTGACCCTACAAACTTCAGCACTTTTTCTCCAATTCACTCCTTTTTCCTCCTTTCACTTGGAAGGTCGCTCCATACCTTATAATTACTTTACCACCTCCTTGTTTTCCTTATCAAATCATTCTCCTAAGTCCTACTCATGTTTTATCCCTTCCAAGTGTTCACTCAATTCAAAAACACATACAAACAGCGTTAGAAACCTACTCTAGTACAACATTGCTAGTTTGACGTCCTCTGTTGAATCATGGTGGTTCATATGGGTCATGTGATGGTAGCATCATTAGAACTTTCATAAATTGCACCCGAGCTATAAGACCATACTTCTCACCACCATTTTTTTTAGTTTTTTCTTCTTTCTAGTCTTTTCCAAATTTGGAGATTGCTCTAGTGAGTTCTTACATAAACCTGTCCAACTTCCTTACAAGATTCATCGCTCTTTATGGCCAGTGTAGATTTGAGAGAATTGATTTTAATCATGGACACTTTAAATGACACTTTGTCATCCCGAACTCTCAAAGTCAATTTGCCCCTGTCAATGTCTATGATGCACCAGGTGGTAACTAAAAATGGCCTCCCCAGGATAATAGGGGTCTCCATATCTTCTTTTATGTCCAATATTAAAAAATATGCAGAGAAGGTGAACTTGTCTAACTTTAACCAAAACGTCTTTGGCCACACCTCTTAGATGGTAGATTGATCTATTGATCTTTAGAACATGCATTTGAGTGGGCGTTATTTCTCCTAACTCCATCCTCTTATACAATGTACAAGGCATCATATTTATGTTGGCTACTAGATCTACAAATGCCTTATATATTCTAACACTACCAATAATGCATGGGATGTAGAAATATCCCAGATCGTCTTGCTTTTGGGGTAGTGCTATCACTTCACTGGAGTTATTTATACTTAGCAATTCATTCTCCAACTTCCCTTTCATAGATTCAGTCCAAGCGAGTTGCACTTTTAATTACTCCATTTGTAAGGCCCCAAAATATACCCTAATTGAAATGATACATGTTCATGAAAGTACATATAAGAAAGAAGTTAAAATTTGTGCTATGATTTGAATGTGAAAGGTATATGACTTAAATTTTGGTATTGATGGACTATAGTTAGTAAATTGAATTTAAATGTATATTTGGACTAGGAAAATTCTCAAATGACAAGTTAAGTTGGTACATAAAAACTAGTATGATTAAGCCTACGAACTTTTGACATTTGGTACCATTCAATGTAAGACATTTGACAGCGGAAGAGGAGGACAAGTGGCATCATTCATTATGTGACTGATGACATGACATGTTGGAGACATGTGGCAACATAAATGGTGGCCAAATGAGCTTTATTCCTTGGTGTTACATGGCATGTTGACCTAATGATACCTAGCTGGTGATAAAGCAAGTTCATTCTTCATCTTCTTTACTTCTCTCCACTGAAACGTGCTTATTCTCTCTAACTTCTGGAATTTCTGCTGGACCTTGGGTTTTCATCACATGAATGTTTGGTAAGCTACTGAATTTAGAAAAATTTTCTATTAATTTTTTGTACTATTGTTGCAAGCCTGAAAGTTGCATATTAAACTTAGGTACGTGTTGGATGTTTGAAAGCTTGGATTAGTTGGAATCTTGGAGTTTAATTTAAAGCTTGGTAAGGTAAGGGAATTATAGACTTGGTATTATATTATAACATGTATTGTTTGATGTTTGAAATAGAGCAAACATGTACTGAATAAAGAAATAAATGGGGTTAGGTATGTGCCAAAAACTGGTTGGAAAGAGTATACACACTGGATAGGTTTTGGTATTTTAGCTATGTCATGCCCTATAGGTATCCAAATTGGATGAATTTTAATTGAGATTAAACTTGAGACATATTTCTACAATTTTCTTGAAGAAGTAAAATTTTAATTCTATCTCTAAAACTTTCAAAATTGGCATAAAATTGAGTCTTGGCTTAGGTTGTAGCATTACCAGGGATAGAAATCAAATCCTATTGTTATTGAATAAGTTGTGTTGATGTAGTCTGAATTAGACTAAGGTTCCTTTAACAAAGTTTTAGCTTATTCTCTTAAATTTAAATTGGTATAAATTTTGTAATTTTTGAATACTGGAATTGAGACATATGAGTTGTACCACTTTGAGTGCATGATCATTCACTAGCCAAAATTTCAAAATGTACTCAGTCTATAGTATATTGAGTATAACTTCTGGAATAATGAATCAATTGTATGAAATATAGTTCATTAGAAATTTAAGACATAGAGGAACATTTTTTTTAGAAGAATACTTTGCTTAGAAGCCTCAGTTTCTATGTCAAAATAGCCATCCGAATTGATTTGAAAAAGATTAATTGGATGAAAGTGAGGAAGTCTGTTGAAATGTTATGAACTGGAGCTTTTTTTTATTGAACATGCTTTGGTATTTTGATTATATCTTGAATGTGGATCTACAAATAAGTTGGTTCTTGATTTAGATTAAACTAAAGACATAAGGCCACAACTTTCCTGAAGTAATAAAATTATAATTCTGGTTTTAAGAATTTCAAAATCTGATTTTAAGTTAAGAATTCTATTGTAGCTTAAAAACAATTTGATATCTTTTGAGTATAAATTTTAGTATACATAACCAAATTTTATGATTTTGGTGTCATTAGAATCCTAAGACAAAGGTGAACAATTATCTAGAAGAAAGTGCTACTTGAATACTCCATTTTCTTGATCTAAATGATCATGTAAAGTAGACCCAAAAGTTTGATTTGAAAATAAGCTAGACTATGTCATTGAACGTGCATGTTATATGATACATTCATACTAATGCTAATTCAGTTACATGAAAAATATGGTAATATGAACTTATGTTTTATTGTATGTAGAAGGGCAAGTAGAGTGATCACTTTCAGATATTGCCGGAACTTCAAGGTAATAAGCGAAAGGGAGCGACTGTGAGTAACCTAAGATGGTATCACTTTAATTTGTTTTGTTTATTAGTGAATTGAACTTGATATTGATGAACGTGTACTGAATTGTGTACTAATTCTAGATATGAAGGTCTGAGGTATTGATTGATGAATGTGATATTGAAGTGCTACTTGCGTGTGAATATGATTACCTACTTGCTTTGCATATGAAATGTCTTAAATGACTTTGTTTTGTTTTAAAACTGTTGATTCCTAGTTGTGGGTAAATAGGCATACCTAGAAGGGGTCTACAGCTACTTCTGTGACACTTTGATGTCTGACACTACGGTGTATTCTGTTATTCGCACTTCGATGTCTTCTGTTATTGAGAAGTAAGTCTCTTTTATGATATGATGCCAATTATGGTATCTTCTGTATAAGTCTTGTTACCCACTTCTGTTGACGGATTAGCAGTCATTCGATTGTGTATTCTGATATATGTTGTATTTTGAAATAATTAAAATAATGATTTGAACTGAAGGGATTGTGCCTCCTTTGATATTTAGTTATGTTAACTATGCAACTGTTCTAAAATTTAAATATCTGCTTGTGTTATAACTTGATTCAGTATGATTAATTGTCAAATTTTGCATAGTTAGTTATTACTCACTAAACTATATGTTTAGCACAGTGGATTTCGCCCGTGTAGATTCTGAGTGACATTTATAAAGACTGGGACAAGACAACCGCAATGGACAATAGAGTCTGAGTTTTGTTTTGAAAATAATGTAATTTTTTGTTTGACTTTTGGCTTGTATCTGATATGTAAAAATGTGAATTTGTTTGTAAGTTTGTAATAACGATACTTCAGTTTGGTTTGGAATTTACATCGATTTTTTGTTCAGTACTATGTAATTTAATGTATGTTTGCCTAAATTGTTTTTCTGGAAGTTTTCGTATGCTTTAATTTGTTTTTACTATTTTATGTGGCATTCAAATATTCTTCCAAGGGATATGTGGGTGTTACAATTTTTGGTATCAGAGTATGGTTTAGGCGATTATGGTTTAACCAGCATTTAACCACTGCTTATACTTGAGTGAAACAATTATGTTTTGGCCTAATGCGGTTGTCCCATGTTTTGATTATATAACTAAAGATGGAAAGATCCTACGAAGCTATTGACAAGGTTGCTGAGAATAATACTCCTGAGCGATCTCATCCATCGACATTCGGAACCTCTGGGGTTAATCGAGGAGAAGTTGTGGTGCCACCTCCTCCTACAGCTTATGGAGAGGCTTTAGTAAAGCTATCCCAGGATATGATGACATTATTACACCAAATGACCACACCTAAGGCTCCAATTGATCAGCTGCGGAAGTATGGAGCTGAGGAATCTGAACGAGCTAAGTTCTGGGTTAAGAAGGTGAAGAGGGTATTAGAGGAGATCAGTTGTCCAGCAAATCAAATGGTGTATTGTGCTGTCTCTCTCCTTCAAGGAGCATCCTATGAGTGGTGGAAGTTTGTTTTGAGAAATCCACAGTTACCGGAGCCTTTGACTTGGGATTTCTTTACCTGGGAGTTCAACGCGAAGTATGTTACGGAAGCTTACAGAAAGGAAAAGTGGAAGCAATTTCTAAATTTAAGGCAGAGGAATTTATTAGTTGCTAAATACGATTGGGAATTTAGTCACCTCTCTAAGTATGCCCCAGAATCAGTGCTTACTAAGGTTTCGATGTCATCAGTTTGACGATGGATTGAATGATTCCTTCAAAGAGCATTTGGCGATAGTTACTCTGTTGCAACAAGTAAATTATCATCTGTTGGTGCAGGCTGCTATAAAGATAGAGAGGTAGGAGGTGATTAAGAGGGAAAGGAATCAACAAAGGGGCTTTCCAAAAAGAGGTCAGTCCTTGGGCAAACGAAGTCGGGATAGTGTTTCCTCTGCACCAGAGTTTATTCAGAGATCTGTGGCTCGGGGAAGGTCACAGAATTATCCCTCAATGACTATATCTGGTAGGGGTTCTTCTGTGGGTTGAGGTTCTGATCCCCTAAAGTGCCCTCATTATTTCGTGCATCATTGGGGTGTTTGTAGGAGGGTTATGGGAACATGTTTTCACTGTGATAATACTGAGCATCAGATAGCCAATTGCCCTCTCAGATAACCTCAGACATCGCAAGTAAGTAGAGCAGTTTCTCAGGCATTTGTTGGAAATAGAGGAAGTGGTAGAAGTCGAGGAGGACCTGGACAGAACAAACCAAATCTGAGTACCCAGTCGGAGACTATAAATCTACCAGCTGTGCCTTCTGCTTCAGCTCGAGCTTATGTACTAAAAGCTCATGAGGATCAAGACACACCTAAAGTCATTACTGGTATTGTTTCTCTCTTTAATTCTAAAATGCATGTACTGATTGATCCTGGATCTTCTCATTCCTATGTCTGTGTTAGAGAAATGTCTAATAAGAAGATGTCCATAGACCAGTTAGAATATGATATTCTTGTAACCAGTCCTCTGGGTAGTAGTGTGTTGGTTAATCAGGTGATTAGGAATTTTCCTATTATGATCCAAGGAAATGAATATGTAACAGATATGATTAGATTACCCTTTCATGAATTTGATTTGATTCTGGGTATGGATTGGTTATCCAAACATCAAACAATAGTTTATTGTAATGGTAAGATAGTTATGCTTAGAGGGTTTGATCAGCCTACATTAATATTGCATGGCATCCATACTAGCTCATTAACTAATGTGGTATCAGCAATGCAAGCTCGAAAGCTCCTCAAGAAGGGATGTAAAGCATATCTGGCCTTTATGTTTTATTCTAAGAAGGAGGGTGGTACATTGTTGGATATTCCTGTGGCAAATGAATTTCCAGATGTGTTTCCTAAAGAATTACCTGGTCTTCCTCCTAAAAGGAAGGTAGAGTTGTCAATTGAAATCATGCCTGGCATTGCTCCTATATCCAAAGCACCATACAAAATGGCTCCTACTAAGTTGAAGGAGTTAAAGATACAGTTACAAGAATTTTTGGATGGAGGATTTATTCAACCCAGTGTCTCACTGTGGGGAGCACCAGTTTTGTTTGTTAAGAAAAAGGATGATACTTTGCGGATGTGCATTGATTACAAACAATTGAATAAAGTTACTGTGAAGAACAAGTATCTATTACCTAGGATTGAAGATCTGTTTTATCAATTGAAAGATGCAGGAGTGTTTTCAAAGATAGATCTGCGATCAGAATACTATCAGCTTCGAGTAAAAGATGTGGATGTGCTAAAGACTGCATTTAGGACTCGATATGGACATTATGAATTCCTGGTAATGCCTTTTGGGTTAACTAATGCTCCATTGACATTTATGGATCAGATGAATAGAATATTCAGGCCTTGTTTGGACCAATTTGTGGTGCTATTTACAGATGACATCTTGGATTATTCCAAGAATGAACTTGATCATGCTGAGCATCTCCGGCTTATGTTATAGACCCTACGAGAAAGATAATTGTATGTTAAGTTAAGCAAATGTTATTTCTGGCTTCAAGAAGTATCTTTTTTGGGACTTGTCGTCTCTTCTGAAGGAATTAGAGTCGATCCTAGTAAGATAGAAGCAATTCTTAACTAGAAGCCACCACGAAATGTGACAAAAGTGAGAAGTTTTTAAGGTTTGGCTAGGAATTATTGTCAGTTTGTGAAGGGGTTCTCGGTGATAACATCCCCTTTAACCAAACTTTGTAGAAAGAAATGAAATATGAATGGTCTGATAGATGTCAGACTAGTTTTGATCAACTGAAAAGCATTCTTACCAAAGTTCCTGTATTAGTTCAACCTACTTCTGGTAAGGAGAATGTTATGTTTAGTGATGCATCTAGAAATGGTTTAGGTTATCTTCTGATGAAGGATGGAAAGGTAGTTGCTTATGCCTCTAGGAAACTGAGACACATGAGTATAATTACCCTACACATGATCTGGAGCTTGCAGCAGTACTGTTTGCCTTGAAAATTTGGCAGCATTATCTGTATGGAGAACGGTGTAGAATTTTCACAAATTATAAAAGTCTAAAGTATCTGCTTACTCACAAAGAACTCAATCTAAGACAACGGCATTGTTTGGAACTATTTAAAGATTATGATTGTATTATGGACTACCATCCAGGTAAGGCTAACATTGTAGCTAATGGCTTGAGTCGAAAGACCATTTCCGTGTTGTTAATGAAGCAGAGTGATTGGGAATGTGTATATGAAGGAGCTTTCATACCTCAATTGAAAGCAAGACCTATTTTAAGACAAGAGATTTATGATGCTAAAAAAAATTGATGACAAGTTGCAACAACTTATCTCGGCTACTCAGGATGGTAAGCAACCTGATTTTTCTGTGAAAGGAGATGGATAATTGTATTATAAAGATCGATTATATGTGCCAGCTAATGATGAACTACAGAGAAAACTGTTGTTTGAGGCTGATAATACAGTCTTTACTATGCATCCTGGCAGAAATAAGATGTATTAAGATTTGAATCAGCATTACTGGTGGTCGGGTATGAAACGGGATGTTGTGGATTATGTAGCTAAATGTTTGAAATGTCAACAAGTGAAAGCTGAACACCAGGTTCCATCTAGTTTGTTAAATCCTATTTCTACTCCTCAATGAAAATGGGATAACATTACCATGGATTTTGTTACTGGACTTCCTCTCCCTCAAAGGAAACATGATGCTGTATGAGTAATTATGGATAAGTTTACCAAATCTGCTCATTTTCTACCTGTTCATCCTTATTATTCTTTGGATAAGCTTGCAGATTTATATGTGAATGAGATAGTAAGATTGCATAGAGTACTACTGCCTATCATTTCTGGTCTTGATCCTTAATTTACTTCAAGATTCTGGAAAGGTTTACAGAAGGCTCTGGGAACTCAAGTTAAGTTCAATACTGCTTTCCATCCCTAAATAGATAGACAATCTGAATGGATTACACAAATATTAGAAGACATGCTTCAGGATTGTGTGTTAGAGTTTCCAGGGAGTTGGGATAGTTATTTGACTCTGATGGAGTTTGCCTACAACAATAGTTATCAAACTAGTATCGGTATGGAGCCTTATGAAGCGCTGTATGGTAGAAGGTGTAGAAATCCGGTATGTTGGACAAGGTTGAGAGAAAACAAGATGATCGGGCCTAATATTGGGAAAGATACTAAAGAAAAAGTTCAGATTATTCAACATAGGTTGACAGCAGCTAATGATAGGCAGAAGTCCTATGTTGATATGAAAAGGAGGGAATATCAAGTAGGCGATAAGGTGTTCTTGAAAGTGTCACCATGGAAGAATATACTTCGATTTGGTAAGAAGGGTAAGCTTAGTCCGCGATATATTGGTCCTTACAAAATTCTGAAAAGAATTGGACCAGTAGCTTATCAACTAGCTCTTCCCGAAGAAGTGGCCAAGTTACATAATATATTTCATGTTTTTATGTTGAGAAGATATAGGAGAGACCTCAGAAGGAGTAAGAACTAGGTCCAAATTTAGAAGAGAAGCAAATGTAGCTTTTATTTCTGAAATAGAGCCTAAGAAAATTAATGAAGCTCTTCAAGATGAAGCTTGGTTTCTAGCCATGCAAGAGGAACTGAATCAATTTACTAGGAATAAAGTTTGGTCTTTAGTTCCCAAACCCTCAAAAAGGTACATCATAGGAACTAGATGGGTTTTTAAAAATAAACTAGACGAATTAGGTAGAGTGAGTCGTAACAAAGCAAGATTAGTAACATAAGGCTATAATCAACAGGAAGGAATAGACTACAATGAGACCTATGCTCCTGTAGCAAGATTAAAAGCTATTAGGATTTTGCTTGCATATGTTGTCTGCCATGATATAAAGCTATTTCAAATGGACGTGAAAAGTGCATTTTTGAATGGTTTTATAGATGAAGAGGTTTATGTAAGGCAACCTCCTAGTTTTGAAGATTCTAAGAAACCAGACTATGTCTATAAACCTCATAAAGCTTTGAATGGATTGAAACAAGCTCCTTGAGCTTGGTATGATCGTCTAAGTTCTTTTCCGATTGAGAATAACTTTAGTAGAGGACATGTAGATAAGACGTTATTTAGAAAATGCATTAAGAATGATTTCATCATAG
>JANSVA010046786.1:0-13246 GCA_025504915.1 Erythroxylum reticulatum | reverse complement strand
ATTTTTATAAATCAAGATTTATGTTTAATATTTTTAATTAGTTTTTAAAATATAATTATATTTATTAATAATTATTAAAATAAATAAATTAATTATAAACATTCAGTAAAATTAAATTATTTATAATTCTTATTAAATAATATATATTAGTTTATAATAGGTCAAATTATTATTAAAAACAGGAAAAGAAATAAAAATTACTTTATAATTTTTATACTTTTTGAAAATTGGAAGAAATCAAAACTAAAACTAAAATTTAAATAAATATGCTTTTCTAATTGAATTTGAAAATAAAAATTAAAAATTAAAAATAAAAATAGAAACAATCAGGCCATAAAATTAAATGTCACAAAGATGAGTTTTTATGTACATTATACAACTCTATATGCACAAACTTAGCTTTTGCGATAGCTTTTGTGATAAAAGGATCAGAAGTCGCGATTGGTCAGCTCCAGAGAACTTATCACATATGATGGCCTATATTCATTTGCAGACATCTTGTCAGGTAGTTTACGTGTTGATGATTTTTTACGAGGAGAAAAGTTTGTTCAGTAATACGCCATGTTAAGAAGTGGTTGTCAACCAGAAGAAAAGCGAACTAATTTTAACTGAAACGTCAAACACAGACTCGGGGAGCACCGTCAAAGTAGGATTGGTAATAGGTCGAATAATTCCCGGGCTGTTATTAACATTTTATAGGCCTTCTGATCGAAGGCAAAAAAGATCCCAATAAATCGAAAATAGATAAACGTGTAAATTTAAAAGTATATTTTTGTTATTAAATTTAATATTTATTCATAGATGACCTAATTTATAAGTCTACACTCTCAATAAAATATTAAATAATTATAGCATCAATTAATAATATTTTGCAAAATTTTGATAGCAATAAAATCACTAAAAATAACAACAGTAACAACAAAATAGCAATAGCAATAATTGAACAGCAAAACACTAAGAGAATAACACTAACAAACACGCAGATGATCATAATTTATAAAAAACAATTTCTCTGTGCATTTCTGGATGCAAAATTATTAATAATATTATCAAAATCAATATCATCCAACATATCCTTCTCGATAAATAAAATAGCTAAACCATTCAACCTATTACGGTCTTATTTAATTATCAAATGCATCAAACTATTTACAGTCTTATTTAATTATTAAATAAATTTTATTATTATTTAATTGTCATGATATGTTTAATAGAATCATACAAATTTTTATAATAAATGAAACCGTTTATATAATTTTTGAATTGAGTAACTTAAATTATTTGATTTAATCATATTATCACTAAACTTATGTAAACCTCTATAAGAACACAAATCCAACAATTATTACATTACTTGTGGCAAAGTATAATGAAACTTATAATTACAAAAATTAAATTATTTAATAATGTTTAATTATATTTTATAAATAATAAGTAACCTAAAAATAAAAAGGAGAAATAAAAATAATGACAGTATCATTTAATATTAATGTTATGATTTAAAATGCTAACATAATGTCCATGTTAATGACAAATTACAAATTAATTATACTATATTCAAATATTTAATAATCTAAAAATATATTAAAAATAAAAAAACTTTACTTTTAAATTATTACTCAGAACTCATAAGACAAAATCGTGAAAATTTTTTGCCGTAAAATTTTGAGTTTAAGTATCTTAGATTCATATGTTGATGAAAATAAAAAATTAGAATATAAGAATACTTCAAAAGTATTTATAAATTTAACAAGTTAACGCTATATAGCTAATAAAGGAAACTACTTAGCTTCTAAGATTAAATATCGTTAACTTTCTTAGTAAATTATTTATTAGTTAATGTTAACTTTCTCTTCTCATCTAACTGACAACTAAAGATTTACGACCCTTCTTATTAAAAAAATGCCAAAAAATGCCAAAAAATATTAAAAGTGGGCCCCTAATGAGGATGGGACCCTGGGCAGGTGCCCTGTCTGCCCTGCCCAAGGTGACACTGTATGATACTAAACTTGAGGTTGTTTGGGAACAACTTGAAACTTCTTGTACGTGGCTTGAATTTAAATCAAAAATTTTTTTTTTAATTATTATTATTATTATCCTTATTACTATTATTAATATTGTTATTATTATTAATATTATTTATTATTAATTTTTTACTTATTATTATTCTTATTATTATTAATTTTCTTATTTATTATGATTATGATTATGATTATGATTATTATTAATTTTCTTATTCTTCTTATTATTTTTATTAATTTTCTACTTTTTCTTTTTCTTTTTCTTATTATATTAATTATATTAATTATTATTATTAAATTCCTTATTATTATGAATTTTCTTCTTCTTCTTTCTTCCTCCAAATTTTAATAATATTAATAATAGTAATAATAATGATATTATTAAATTCCTTACTATTATTAATTTTCTTCTTATCATATAACTTTCTAACATTTTGTAGTGGTCAATTTTTCCTGGTTTGACTCATGTTAGCATTTATTATATAGTCGCAACTGCAATATAAAAAAATATAACGATATTGAAAATAAATATAACATAAAGCTTTAAATTACTAAAAAGTTATTTAGTTGAACAAAAATAAGTTTCAGCCTTATTTTAAATAACTAAACAAAATATTTAAACTTCATCATAATCTTCAATGTGTGGCAAAAAATCTTGTTACTCACCCAAGTTTTTAAGAAGGTGGAACAGTGAAAAACATAAGCATTTGTGTAAAATAATCAGAAATTTTTCCTAAAGTAGTATCTCTTTCATCATCTGTGAGCCCCTTTATCTTACTCAATGCACTATATGTAGCACCCCATTCTCTCAAGACACGTACTCCACATCATGAGTGATATTCGAGTTTGAGCCCCATAAGCGTGACATGCTACATACACTCAGTCAGTAAAATCTCATTATAAAATCTTTTTCTTTTCTTTTAAAAACAATGCACGCTTTTTGTGGAAAATCAATAATCAATTCAGGTCCGTTTCAATCATAAACTTTTCAATCACATTTATAATAATTTCACTCAAAATCAATTTCATTTACAACCCTTTCCATTTTGGAAAGTTATTCCAAAATAGATTTGATTAATAAATATGATACAAAAATCTTAGAATACATTCTTTAAGACAAAAATTAATGAAAATAATTATGCAGTCACGAACTGATCCCGACCTTTATCTCTCACTTGCATGTAGTAGGTATACTCCCGTTTGCCTAATGAGGTATTCTTCTGAGCCCTGAAAAAATATTTGCAAATTTTGGATAAGTTTTGCGAACTCAATGAGATAATTATCATCGATGGTTCACTCAATTCATGTAACACATTATTTCACATAACACATATTCACATTTTCTCATAATTGATCTCGTATCATATTTTCACTTAAGCATAAGCAATTTTGCATTTCAATCAATCAAACATATTTAAATAAATGCATATGAAATGCTTATGAGACTCTTTTCCAATTGTTACGTTATTGTGATCGAGTGCCTAAACTATCCCATATCTATTTTAGATAACGAGCTCATTGATAAACTGCCCCGTATCTATTTTAGATACCGAGCTCATTGATAACTATCCCTTATCTGATGGAGATACATGACTCATTTTACATAATGAACCTTAGGCTCTTAATCACTTTTTGAGCTTGAGGCTTTTTTCACACTTTGAGCTTTAAGCTCTTTTTCGGTGGCTACTCTGATCACAACTGCCATTATCTGCTTGTGCATTCATGTATGGAATGCATATTACAATCAATCATAATATGAAGCACATAGTTCATCACATTCACATTCAAGCAGCATTTCAATATACATTCCACATTTCAAAATCATCGGATCTTTTGTCCGAAAATCAACACAAATCAATTCACATTTATTTATCATTTAAAAGATAATTTAAGCAAACAATAATTGAGCGAAACCATCTAGGTTATTCACAAGATGCTCTTGAAGATAATGCCAGGAAGTTCCAGCAACGTCTGGAGGTTGATGTTCTAGTTACTCCTCTATATCAAATAACATATACATATATCACAATTTGCACAATTATAAGTGTTTAATAATGCATATGTATGAAATGAAATATGTACAATGCATGTTCATGACAATCTCGGGTATCTTTCGATCAATTTCATCACAAAATCATTCTCATATTAGAACTCAACTAAGTATAATTTATACTTAGGTTTATGCCTCATTAAAACCATTAAAATCATATTTCATTTTTCATTGACTTACTTTCAGATTTTTCTTAGACACACTTTCAAGTTTACTGTTCATGTTCAATTAGAAGGTGAAATTGATGTAATTTGGTCATACTCTCTTTTAGAAAAGTTTTCCCCTATGTCTTATGTTTCCATTGACACCAAAATCACTCAATTTGGTTCAGTAATTTGGAAGATATACTTCAAACATTTTCGGTGTGTTCTTATTCAAAAATAGTATACTATGCACAAATTCCATCTAGAATTTGAAAGTCTTAGAGTTTGAATTTCCATTTGAGTTCTTATATTATTTGTATCCCTATGTCTCTATTTTACGTCAAATCAAAGAGCATCTCATTTGGACATTTAGAGAAGAAGTTATGGTCAAAAGAAATAGGACTGTTTAATTTGCAAATTTCTCTCGGGTGTTTAGATCGAAGTCAAGTCATGGTTACTATTGAAGAGCACAGCAACTTGATGTGACAAATAAACATCAGCCTAGCAATTAAACTCATGGGGTTGAGGGAGAAAACTCATGGCTGTGCGTGAGTCACAAGTGTGAGGGTGAGAAGTCATATGCGTGAGAGATAAAGACAAAGATTGGGTTGAACTATTTAAGAGCACACTCACTCCACCTGTCCCACTTTTTATGTTCAATCTCTCTTAATTCATTTCATATGACTATGATTTTTGGTGTATAGGTAGAGCAATGTCTTACGAGTCCAATGGTCAAAGTTTCATGTCATTTGGAGGTTGGACGAAGGAGATGTAGCCAAAAAACCAAAGGATGTTTGTCAGCCTCCCAGTATTCCAAACTCACGATTGTGTATGTACACGATCGTGATTTTCACCATCAACCCTTCAAAGTTACGATTGTTCGCAACTTTCACCTTAAAACCTTCAAAGTTGCTATCGTGCATTTGCACGATAGTGACTTTCATGCGAAATTTTGAATTTCCTTAGTCACATATCCAACTTCAAACCGTCATAACTTTTGATCCAGAACTTCAAAAATTGCAAACTTTATTTCAACGGAAAGATAAAAGAAAGATCTACAACTTTCATGAAGACAAATTTATCAAAATTTTTCTAGATCAATACAGTTTAATTAAGGAAGTTTCAGATCAAACTTTTACCTCTCCTTTCTCTTTTCTTGGATTCATTTTCAACCAACTCCTTTAACCTTTTCCTTCACCAAATCCAATGCTTAAATTTTCATTTCTAGTCTTTCTACTCCATTTTCATTCAACTGATTCACCACAATTTCACAGTACACGTAAATATGCAAGTTTAGTCAAAATTCTTAAAATTATTAGATCATCCTCTTCATGTTCTATACTTCATCATTCTCTGTACATTTTTCTATCACTTTATTCTCTGCATTTTCTTAATTCTCTTCCTTAACTATCATTTATACAATCTTTCTCACCTGAGACCATCATCTTAGAACTATTTTTCAACTCAAAAACCGTTCTTTTGGTCATCTCTAAAACACTCACATATTCACGTACACACCTACATATATATATATATTCACAGTGAAGAGAAACATAGTATATCAGATTATCATCCTTTTTATAAAATCTCTATTTTTCTTCTCAACATTCACTTTAAACAATCTTCTCATCTCTTATTATACTCATCATTCATAAACAAAATCCCAAAATCCAAGTTTTCACAAAAGTCATCCAAAGAACCAGAAAAATTCATCCACGTATAACTCCACTTTACTGCACTGTTTCACTCTCATTTTTCTGCACGTTCAACTTCTAATGTTCTTCATTTCTTCCTCAACTTCCATTTTAAATCATTCATTCTTCTTCGTAGACATCACCATATACTTATTTCTTAACTCAAAAATTCATTTTGTTCTCATCCTTAAAAATTACTCAAAACTCCCGTATACAGTGAAAATAGAGCCTTCACTTCTGTTTTCTTCAAATTGTTTCTATACCTCATTACGCATGTTTTCTAAGATCATTCAACTCCATGGAAATCACTTTTACATTATATGATCACAAATAACCATCAAATACTAAATAACATTATGTCCATATTTTTTTTTCATCTTATTAGCACAGTGTTCATGATGATGGCTATTATTTCTATGATCATGCAATGACAGTTAATTCATCGAATTTATCTGATAAAC
The DNA here is from genome assembly GCA_025504915.1 of Erythroxylum reticulatum. Classification (NCBI taxonomy): domain Eukaryota; kingdom Viridiplantae; phylum Streptophyta; class Magnoliopsida; order Malpighiales; family Erythroxylaceae; genus Erythroxylum; species Erythroxylum reticulatum. The sequence goes on along the minus strand of JANSVA010046786.1, from coordinate 6,877 downwards.
CAACAACTCTAAAGGATTTTCACAATACTTACTTGTTAAAACTCCAAAATCTTCAATTATCACAAAGCCTTAAACTTCATGCAATTCACATATATCATTTGGAAGGTTAACAGGGGGTTTGGTTTCTTTCTTAGGGTAGATGAAAGAAATAACAAATTGGGAGTAACCATAGGTAGGAAAACAAGGTTTTTCTTTAGTGAAGGTACGGTGAATCAAAAATTCGAATAAGAAGAAGAAGCTTCAAGAAGAAAGCCACCAAGAAGATATTTTAAGACAAGACAAAACAATGTCTTTGTCTTTTAGAGTTAAAAGAGACGTGGGCTTAGGATTTGGACACTTGTCCGATTCCTAAGACTTTATCTAGTTTCTCATTTATTAGTTCAATCATATTTAAATCTTACTCCAATTGTTTTCTAATTTCCAATATTGTTTTCTCACAAATTCTAAGTCATCTCTGAAATTTTCAAATTCATTTTTAACAGTTCTCCACATCGATTTTCAATACAATCAATTCACAGTTCTCACATAATCACATTTATAATCAATTATTACCGGAAAATGTAAATGAGTGCATGTACAGTCATTTTAATGTGTGAAAAAATTCAAATTCATATGTGTGTATGCTGATAATATGTATGAGCATGAAAATGCATTTTTTTAAATCTCTCATTGATCTCACATGTACTATATTTTAGGATTCTTATGGGGATGGGATATGACACTATATAACTGTTCAACTCTTTGTTGAATATACGTTTCAGTCCTTATACTCTTAAACAATTTATCTCCAATTTGATTCATGATATCACCTAACATCCTGGCAGTAACAATAAGTGAGTCTGCACAGCTTGCTTCTCCCATATCATTTCTCCTTTTTCTCCTCCTTGCTAAAATATTTTCAGCTTGACTTTCATGATTTGATGAATGAGGTTGGGTAAAGGAATCATCTATGTCATGCAAACCATGCTCATTTTGATCTTCACCACCTTCATTTATCCCATCTATACCTTCTTGCCTTTCCAATTCTTCATGAATATTAGCAGTAGTTTGCGCATCATTTCCAGTTGAACAATCTTCTCTATACATCCCAGTCAATTCATTATAGAAAGGAAAGCTCTTCCTTTGAAATTGAGCAGCACTTTATGACTCTAACAAGATGAAAAAAGTCAATAATTTATATAAATGACAAGAAAATAGTTAAAGAATTGACTTAAATCAAGTTAAAAGTTCAATACTTACACTTAAGTAGGAATCCCACACATGATCTTCAGCAGTGACCATCTTCCTTTAGGTATCCCATCCAAATCCACTAGTATCTTTCCTTACCATATCATAAACAATGCTCCACTCTTTCTTTAAAGTCTTAATCCTAGACTCTATGTGAGGTCTGTCTTTTAAGTTTGAATTATGAAGCTTTGTTGCTACCATTATTTCTAATTCATTAAGATACCCAGCTTTAAATCTAGTATCAGCATTGTATGTTCCCATGTTATGCAAATCAGCCATGCAAGAAACTAGCATAACATCCTCATTATAATTCCACTTTCTTTTATTTTTCCTTTTGAACTTTGAGAATCAATAGTTGACAAGGAATTCATCGACATACTTATCTACCAAATTAAAGCAATATTGAAAAATTAAAAAATAATCATCATAATAAAGGAAAAATAAAAACATTCATAAAATTCTTCATACCAATTAACATTAAACATTAACAACTTATGAAAACATTCATATAGTCTACAATAGTAGCGTACAATATAAACAACAAAGAGTATCATAACTTACATAAACAATAATATAAAACCTCCGAACACTCAAACATAATGGAACACCTACATAATGTCAATTCTCATTTTGCCTAGATGTTTTCTATTCATTGAATATTTCGCGTGCCAATTCATTTCTCCAATTTGTCTAAGCATTAGTTGGGTCTACAGCAGTTATACACTCCTCATCAACAAATGGATTGGAGTGAAAAATAATCCCTTAAATCACTCTCCATAGGATCAAGACTCATCTCCTGCCTAATAAAATTATAAAGAAAACAACAAGCTATAATAATTCGATTATGCGTCTTTATTAGATAAAATGATAGACTCTTAAAAATAGCTCACCTAATTTTTAGTAACCCAAAACACCTCTCAATTACATTGTGTGCAGTTGCATATTTCATATTGAAAAATTCCTCTGGAGTTTTTGATTAGTAACCTTGATGCCATTCAATCAAATGGTACCTTTGACCCCTAAAGGTGCAAGGAAGCCCTCACAATTTGTATAACTTGCATCGACTAAGTAATAGAAACCTATATATAAAAACACTACATAAGTTATTCAATGTACATTATCTCTTATACAAAATTTCAATCAGCCTTCTTATATCATATACGAAAGCTTACCATGAGGCACTTTTAGTCCTTGAGGCTTTTTTAGTCCATAATTGCATCACAAAGAACTCAACCATCGACTACTGACCCTTCCTAACCAAGAAGAACATAAACAAATTGCATGTCAGGTATGCACACACGTAACATATTTGTTGCAATGTTGCCCTTACAAGTTCAAAATCGAGGCTTATCTTTAATTGGTACATTAACCCTGATAGATGTCCCATCTAGAGCACTTAAGCAATTCTACAATTCAAATGAAATAAAAATAATGAGGAACCTTAATCACATTTACTATATTTTCTTATAAAAGTAATAGGGTGATTATATACCTTAAACCACATCCACTGATGGTCTGAAGAGTTTAATAGTATGGGCTCAGGTTTTCTAAACAAAAGATCTTGCAAATGCATCACTGCATTTAAAATATTATGAAAACACCGTCTAATTGTTTCACTTGACCTTTCTAAAATTTTTCCTAATAACACTCGATTTTTAGCGTGATGAGCAATAATATGTAAGAAAATTGCTACTTGTTTGTCAATAAGCATTTTTTTTGTTGACTTTAATCCTCCTATACTTTCTATCATTTAATATAGTTAAAAAAAGCTTGCCTATTCATCGTAACCATTGAAATACATGACTCATCATTGCCATGCACAATTTTTTGGACCCCAAAATTTATTTATTTATTTAATCAATCATTCATTAGTTTATTATTAATTAATTATTTGTTTATTTTTTGAATTGAGCCCATTAATTTAGCAAGCATGAATAGGAATTAGGGTTATTAAATAGAGATGTTAGAATTAAGTTAGAGTATAATATGGTGTTTAATAGGCTAAGGAGTTAGTAGATAAATTAGGTGAAGGAAGGGTAAAAGACTAAACGAAAAAAGGGCAAAATTAGAAAGACAACTAAAATTGATCTTGAATAAGAGAAAGAAGAGAGAAAAATTGTAAGAGAAGAGAAGAGAAGAGAAGAGAGAAAATGTAGAGAAGAAAGAAAGAAAGAAGAAGAAGAAATCATGGAAGCTAGGAGAAAAACGTTCTAAGAAGGAAGAAGATTTGGATTAAGTTTAAGGTAAGTTCATCTTTCCTTGTTGCTTTGTTAGAAAAGCGGTTAGAGAAATGAGTTTTGTGTTGGGAATGAAGAGAGAAAGGAGAGAAAAAAGAACCCATTTTGATCTTTCATGGATTTTAACCTAGATCTTAGTTTTCTAACCTAGATAAACCATGGTTAGCTTAAGTTTAAGCTTAATTTTGTTTATTTTTGATTATTGAAGCTTATGGATTTCTATAGGGATATTGTTTTGAATGGGAGCTTGATTTATTTAAAGGGAACCAAGAAAATCTTACCCAAGAGCAAGAGGAAAGGCACCATTGAACTTGGATTTCCTAGCAAATTAGGTGGGTAATATGTTTATAGTTGCTTTGTAATATGAGCAAATTGTCTTGTTTGAGTATGTATGCTTAATTGCTTGATTTGAATTATGCGATTGTTGAAAATTGTATTATGATTCATTATCATGTTATGCCATGAAAGATGAATGGCATTTTGTACGAATGAAAAGAGGAAAAAGCATATGAAGCCTGAAAGTATGAATAAGTGTGAAATGAATTGAACATTGAACTTTGATTGTGTTTAGACAAGAGAGATACCGTTTTGTTCATCACGTGTATGTTGACCTAAGCCTTCTCCCAGCTGCTCACTTGTGGCATATGAGGTCCTCCGAATTGGACTCATTTTGTTCATGGTGTAAACTTCAGTTTCTCTATTTCTCCCCATGAAACTCTCAAGCCATTTCGTTTGTGCATTGCATTTTTATTTGGATTTGATGAGCATAATATGAAAATGAGTGCTATGCTTGGATGGTTAATTATATAAGATATGTTTTTGTGATAATATGCTTGTATATGAGTCTTTGAGCTAGAATTCTTGTTGATTTACATTGCTAAATTAAGATGAGATGTATATATATATGCTTGAATGTGTGGCTCATTGCTGATGGCTATAAATATATTAACCATTGAGCTTCATAGCTCAACCTATTATTTTTCCCTCCTCAGGTGCAAAACAAGAAGATCGTTGATCCTTGCAAAAGCTTTGGCACACTCCAAGATAGTTAACTTTTGTACTAAGTTAGTTCAACTTTTGTTATGTAGCTTTATAAGCATATCAACCATGAGCATCCATTGTATTTTGTATTAAGTTATTGATATGTTTGTATATGTATAAGCTTCATTTTGTTTTAGTAATGAGAATTAGAATTGAAGAAGTTTCTTTTGTATGTGCCTGTATTTATATTTTGGTTGAGTCGTTGATTATTATGGTTGGAAATAGAAGTGTAGGATAGAGTTGGATTGTTGGGTCCTGGTTTGGAAAATCGAAGGTTTCGCCACGGCGAAGGTGTGACTTTGTCCACGACAAACCTTTCCTTAAGGGTATTTACGTTTGGTTTGGCAATTTTTCCACAGTGAAGCCAGACATTCACCACGGCGTATTTTTCCCGAAATGTTTTTGGTTGTTTGGACATTTTACCGAGGCAGAGTCAGACTCTTTTACCACAAAGTATTTTTCCCGAAGGGTGCATTCGCTTGACCTTGAGGCTTCTCCATAGCAAAGCCAGACGTTAGCCGTGACGAACTTGTCTCGAAAGGTCTTTAGAAATATTATCATAGTTTCGTCACGGCGAACAGTTACTTTTTCACGACGAATTCGCCCATACTAAGGCTGAAATTTTTCTTACAAATTGAACACTTTAGACTTTCCGCATGCATGATCTCCACCCGATCTCCTTAAGTGGTCACCTCGGGATTAGTAGCAGGACCTGGGCCCAACACAATTCACCTCACATAATCTTGATTTGCATAAAAATTTATAAAATAACTTCTAACCCTTGGCCTATAACCATATAAAGAAGCCTTCGATGCCAACAAATTGAATGGAGAATTAACAACATTACACAACTGCAACCATATATTCAACACATCCATCGACATTTCTATGTAAACTCAAACTGAAACGAGCCATGACTACAAAAAAGTAAAATTTCTAATATTTACATAAATTTGTTCAACCAATAAACAATGTAAGAGAACAACCATGAATAATTCAAAATAGTTTCAATGTACGATGTAATAGAACAAACATAAAATAATTCTAATCTTACAAAATTTTATTTCTAAATTTGGTCCTTACAAAAGTAGGGCATAATTGTTAGTGGATACTATCCCATTTTTCCATATGGGTTAGAAGAGGAAAAGAAATCAACGGGCCTTTAATTTTAGAGACTTACACTTCTTTCCTGTTAATAGCGTATTTGCAAAATGCATTAAATAAGTTCTTCACATTGACATAATTCTCAAACTTATCAAAGACCAAATTTAGTAAAAATAGTATGGTAAAATAAAATTAGCCCGTAACTCTAAATGGAAAGATTCACAGTTCAAATCTCTCATGCACAAACTATGTCTAGGATAGACAAATGTTACAGTTCATTGATTTCAAGAAAAGCAACAAGCTAAAATCACATAAGTTAGCTCAAAAGTTGACCTAGTTTTAGGACTAAATGTTGGACAAACTTAAAACTAAAAGAATGGACATACCTTGTAGCTGATTGGAAGGCTTCAAAGCTGGTCACGTTTTAAAGTAGCTGCAAAAGCATTGAGAGGAAGGATGTAAAATAAAATAATTTAATTGTATTTGATGAGTTTTGAGAATGATTACACCTAATACAACCAAGTTGGCATAGGTTATATGAATTTGGTCTATTAAGTTTTATTTTTATGTCTTAAACATATTAAAATTTTCAAATTTCAACAAATGTCTAGAAAATTCAATAATAATTATTTAAAATTTCAGCAAATATTTTTATAAGAAAATGGGCTAAAATCCAAATTGGACCACCTAAACTAAATCTAATAACTATGATCAATGAATGAAGCATAGGCTCCCAACTTATCCACGAAGATTCCCAATTCTTGTCTTACTCTGTTGTGTCTTTTACTCAATTGCATGGAAATAGAATTTCCATGCTCGTAATATGATATAAATCTAAGACCCTTTTCCTTACTTCCTCTTCACCCGCATTTATACCATACTACAAACTACAAAGCTCTTAAGCAGACACACTCTTTCTCTCCCCTCACTCTAATTAGTGAAAACATATTCTGTAACATCCCATCACTGGTGGGGAGGGTAGAATAGTAATTTTGAGGGGCTAATGAGCGTTAGAAATTGCCGTTACATGCTCACGCATAATCTAGCATCCGCATACTTATGAATAGTAAATTTTGCATATGAAAAATGACTGTACATGCGTTCATGACATTTCTAGGTATAAGCTTTAAGGAATGTGATTGAAAATTTATGTGATTTATGGGTATGAAAAATTGAGTTGGAGAGAGGCAATGTGGTTTTTGAATTTTTGGAGAATTTTAGAAATTGTTTTTCTGAAATTTCGGTGTAATTTTTGGACTAGGAAAAAT
>JANSVA010046765.1:0-13248 GCA_025504915.1 Erythroxylum reticulatum | reverse complement strand
TAAACAATTCACATTATGATCATTATAACCTTTCGTACCCCGAAATAAATCAATTGAGTGCATATACATTCTTTGCAATGTGTACTAAATCATAATTCATATATGTATGCTATCATTATGCATGTGAATGAAATGCAATTCATGAATTCTCAATGATATAACTTCTATGCAATAGTCTAGGGTTCTAATCCCTTAATTTGAAAAACTAACTATTACATTAAGGCCATGGGGATTTGCTAGTTATGTTCACCATTTTTCTTATAAGTTTGGGAAGTTTGGCAAGTTTGTCCCTAGAGCTAATAAATGTTTTTTTATTAGATATTACAGGCATTCTAAGGGCTATGTGATGTATGGTGAACATCATGAAGGGCTCCCTGAGGTTGAGTCCTGAGATGTGGATATTTTGGAGATGATTTCCTTAGTATTAGTGAGATTAAACAAAGTCTTGAGCTTTATGAGTTAAAAAAAAGTTAAGACAAAGTTCCCCAAATGGATTTGGATTCACAATCCACTCTGATGACTATTAAGGTCAGCGGGAGCATAGAAACAGAATCTCAGCCTCTAGAATTATGTAGCAGCCAACGTGGAAATGGTTCACGTAGACACTTTGAAATAGAAGGTGGGTCCTTCTTGAGCATTTTTGTTGATGCTAATGAACTTTCTTTTTTTTAAAAAGCAATGAACTCACTAATTTAGAGTAAGTGGCTTACAACAATAGAAGACGAGATGGAATCCATAGCTAAGAACCATGTGTGAGACTTAGTCGATCTACCTGTTGGGCACAAAACTATTGGAAATAAGTGGGTCTTAAAGGTTAAATGCAAGGCAGGTGGATCAATTGATAAGTATAAGGCTTGATTAGTGGAAAAAGGTTACATCCAAAAGGAGGTTGTGGACTATGATGAGAAGTTTTCTCCTATGGTGAGATTTGTGTCTATTTGTCTTGTCATAACTATTATTGGACATTTAGATTTGGATTTGTTCCAAATGGATGTTAAAATGAAATTTCTGAATGGAGAAATAAATGAAGATATCTATATGGATCAACCCATTGGGCTCAGGCAAAGGGACAAAAGCACAAAATGTGTCGCTCGAGCCTTTCGATTTATGGCTTAAAACAATCATCTAGGTAATGGTATCTTATATTTCATCAAGCCATTACATCGGTAGGCTTTTCAATGATTAAAGAGGATCATTGTGTATATATAAAGAGACAAAGGAATGTGTTTCATATACTCTCTTTATATGTAGATGATATTTTAATAGTTGGGAATGATAAGGAGATGATCATTTCCACTCAAAAGTGGTTGTCCTCTACATTTGTAATGAAGGCATGGGTGAAGCAGATTATGTTCTTAGGGTTAAGATCTCAAGGGATCGTTCAAAAAGATTTCTGAGTTTGTCTCAAGAAACATATATTAATAGGATCTTGGAATGTTTCCATATGCATAAATGTAAACCTGTTGACATTTAAATGGAGAAGGGCCTATATCTAATTATGGATCAATGTCTTAATACAGAGGAAAAAAAACAGCAAATGGCTAAGGTGCCATATGCAAGCGCTATCAGTAGTCTAATGTACACTATATTGTGTACACAACCTAACATAACCTTTACAGTTGGGATGGTTGCTAGATATCAAAGTAATCCTAGACCTGTGCATTGGGCAGTGGTCAAAAGGATACTTAGATATCTAAGAGGAACCACTAATATGGATTTGTGTTATTAAGGTGGGAACCTCAAAATGGTTAGATATAGTGATGCTAATGGATCTATTGATAGAGATGAGTGAAAGTCCACATCGAGATATGCTTTCATTCTTGAAGGACGAGCCATTTCTTGGTATAGCAAGAAACAACAATGCATGTCATTGTCCATGATGGAGTCTGAGTATGTTGCATGTACCTTAGCAGTGTAAGAGGGGATATGGTTGAGAAGATTTTTAAGGAACCTCAACATTACCAGGCATCTTCGTGAGGCCATAGTTATCTATTGTGATAACAAAACTACAATTGCTTATGAAAAGGACCCGAAGTATCATGTAAAGACAAAGAACATAAATACTCACTACGATTTTATCTGTGATATCATTGCACAAGGATATGTGGTCCTAAAGCATGTCTCTATGAGAGATATAATAGCTGATCCTTTTACTAAACCCATTTCTAGAGATGCTTTTCAAAAGCACATTAGGGATTTAGGTTTTTTCAGGATTTGATGTTTATGTACATTTACTTATGCATTAATGAAATATGTTTTTCATTTTAATCTCATGTGAATTTTTGTAGTAAATTAAGGTTTAATTGAAAATGGCACATATCTAAAAATTGTCACTAGACTTGATGTTGCTCTCTCATAGGAGAATATCACCCAAGTGCTATAATAGCAAGTGGGATGAGACATAGTATTGCAAGGTACAAAATGATGGGCAATCTCCTTAATTACTATGGCATGATTAAGGATTTTGTATGTCACCTTAGTTGAATGCTAAGATGAGACTTCTTTAGTCGAACATGGAAAGTGTATCCATGTATCCTATGTGAAGCTAGATTTAAGTATATGGTGGCTCAAGTCGGTCATTTTCTCGAGTGACTAGGTTGTGTTCTATATGGTTTTATTTAGAGGGTGATAAATCCTTAGTGGGAGTTCCACCATAACATACACTTCATACTACATGTGCTTGAGATGACTAAAAAAGGGAGTGATGAATAAGTCCCTTCTTCATCATTGTGTGAGCCCTGTGGACATCTAGTCCACCTTTATACCCTTTAGAACTTTAACCTATGTCATGAATGATGTTTTCTAGAGGGGTATGACTACAAAAGTAGCCAAGACTTCATAGATTGACATGAGTGTCTAAGGAAGAATCATTTTGATATCACACAAGCTATTTGTGACTCGTTGCTCTGGTGGTTACAAAGACATTAGTTGTCGATAGGCATGAGTTGTCTATATGGTAACCATGAGTACAAATACATTATGGGATTTTGCATAGCTCTTTGTGAAAAGAGGGATCAAAGATGCAAAATCTACTATGATTAGAAATGATTTGGGGTCTAATGAGATCTTAAGTGACATTACGTTAGTTTGATGGTGACTTAATGTAACGATCCTCGCCGGTATCTTTCTCGTATGGTCACACACTCCACTTCCTGTATGATAGTGAGAATGAATATTTAAGGTTAAGAAATAAAGAATGAGTTGCTATGAACAAACATTTGTTGCTACGAATAGGCATGTGTTGTTCTTTCTCTAGCATGTGTTACAAATGGAACATATGTTATTACCAATGTGTATAAGTGGGAGACAAAGAAAATAATATAATATGTCCACATTGGCACAAGAAAACCAAAGTGGACAAGTAAGCTTGGTCTTATATGAAAGACAAAGAGAACAAGTGAATGGTTACTTGTGCGAATGTCTAAACCTTTTTCTATTTCTCTACATAAGTTGCAAAAGAGAAAATGCACGCAGGAGCTTCTCCCTCCCACACTCAAGGCTCTCCTAAAAACATTGAGTTCTCCCTCATGTTCTTATCTCTGTGATCCACCATTCCACAAGGCTTGGGATTTGGGGTGTGAATTAGAGTGGGTAACTCTAGTAGCAGCTCACGACATTAAAAAAGGGTAAATTTGAGCTACTTGGAGTCATTAGAGCCCAAGGTGGACTTGTAAAGCAAGCAAAAGAGAAAGGGACTTTTCAAGTTTGAGAGGTAAGGTCTCACCACACCTTTTAACAATTACTAAAATATATGATCCAATCGTGAAAAATAAGACAATTATGAGCACTAGGTTGCAAGAGCTTTTGACTGACATTTTTATGAACATTATTGCAAATTGGCATGAAAGGTGTTTATAATTGGAGTCTTTTTAGTTTTGCAATGAAATTATTATAAAATACCGAGTCTGGGTCATCGGTAATGGCAAATTCATCCATAATCCATAGCTCTGGAAACTTTCATAAGAACAATTGCAAAGCCATTATTGACATTTATAAATGGGATGACATTAAACAGGGAAAGTGTTATTGAAATAGAAATGAAACTTACATCTATTGGATTTTGCCTGTGATCTCTTTCTTATTTTAGAAAACTGCTAAATCTCTGAATGAATTATGTAGATGTCTCTTGGCCCGTGGAACAAATAACAAATTTCGTCACTTTTGCATACTAAGTGATTCAAATTATGTAGATTGCTTTTGGTCTCTATCAACTTGTATTTGACGAGATTGTTTTTGGCTCAATTTGTTAGCTTTATAATTGTTCTTGATAAGTCATATTAGAACTATATATCAAAATCCCCTCTTAAAATTAATTTTATTTTAGTACATATGGAGCTTTCAAATGAATTTAAAGAGTATAAAACAATTTTGAATGGTTTCCAGAAGAGAAAATATTAGAATAAGGGTTAAGCAATAATGTAGTTTTTAACTTACATTTTACCTTTAGGAAAATTGTTCATACCTTTATGCTTTGGTAGATTGCTTGTCAATTCTTGAGAGGTGGGGCCTATTTCAAACAATTGTTGACATTATCTTTCTTGCTCCAGCATAAATTTCCCTACCAAACAAATTTAGCTAAGAACGTGATTGTTTTTAATTTTCTGATTTCTACAGAAAATTACTTCTTTTGGAAAAAAGAAATTGTCTTAAAATGTTGCCATTGAAATATATTCAAGGAGACAAATTCCTAAGCTACAACCATTCCTACTATAAGAAGTATATGAATAAAAATTGTATATTATTTTATTATTTGCTCAAATGCACATTTATACATTTGTTGGTTTAATATTAACCATACACTTGTTAGGAAGTATAGAATAAAATAAAGGGTTGAGATTCATTCTGTTACAACAAATTTATTCAATCCAGCTAGCATTGAAGTGTCTATTATGTCCTTATATGAAATCTTTATAGTGTCCCTCTTGTGTTGTTCTTCTTCGTTAACACCCTACTCAAGCTGAGCCAAGGGCTTCAAACTAGGTTCAGTTTGGTAGTCAAAAATAGAAATCTCGCCAAAGTTAGAAGTTTTATAAGGATTTCAGTGAGTTAATCTTAGTATTGACAAATATGACTTCTAGTTCTCCCTTTTCCACTTTTTCTCTTATAAAGTGTACATCCACTTTGATATGCTTTGTTCTTGAGCGCAAGAGTGAGTTTGAGCTAGGGATTGAGCTCTGTTGTTGTCGATCCATAGAATGGGTTTGTGAGAAAGAGAGAAACCTAACTTATATAGTACAGATGTGAGGTAGATGAGTTCGTTAGAGACTTGAGATAGGATTCGGGATTCATCCTCGGTGAAGGATCGAGCTACTGTCATTTGTTTCTTAGAGATCCAAAAAATTAGGTTTCCTCATAGGAACACGCATCCTCCGGTTGTTGATTTACGATCATCAGGAGAGCTAGCCTAGTTGGAGTCACTGTAGGAATGGAAATCAAGAGGAGTAGATGATGGTTGAAAGAGTAGTCCCAAAGTTGAAGTTCCTTTCAGTTAATGAAAACCTTTTTACATACAATCCAGTGTGTATTTAGAGGATTTTGTAAAAGTTGGCTTAATTTGTTAACTGAGAAGCTGATATATAGTCTTGTATTACATAGATACTGAAGTGCTCCTATGGTACTTTGGTAGAGCTATGGATGTTTAAATGGTGTGCCATCCCATAGAGACAGCTTGGTTGTTGAAGTGATTGGTGTGGAGCAGGGCTTGCGTAAAGACATGTTGGTTCTGAGGAGTAAATCTTCGATATATTGTTTCTGTGAAAGATATGATCCAAATTTGTTTCTGTATGCTTTAAAACCAAGGAAATGATTTATGCTTCTAAGCATTTTAAGTGCAAACTGAAACTAGATTTGACATATAACTGCATGCATTGCTTGATCCGAATTTCCTGTGATTATAATATCATCCACGTAGACTAGTATCTAACCTTGAATTGTAAAACCACTACTGAGACAGTGCATGTTTTAGTTTGTGAAACCAAGCCCTAGGAGCCTGTTTCAATCCATAGAGAGCTTTTAGCTAGTTTGGATACATAATACAACTGTGTTATGCTATCTAATCCTTGTGGCTGATTTATATAAACAGGTTCATGTAAGTCCCCATGTAGAAATGCATTATTAATATCAATTTGCTAAATATCCCAATAATAGGAAAAAGCAAGTCACATAATTACTTTCATTATTAAGGATTTCATAATAAGGATGAAAGTTTTCAAAAAATCAATGCCAGGGGTTTGATTAAACCCTTTGGCAAAGCGCTTAAAAACAGTCCCATCAATATTATAGTTAGACTGAAACACCCATTTTATGCCAAAAATATGCATGGTAGGCTCATAGGGAATAAGCATCTAAATGTGATTTTATTGTAGAGCATTGAATTCATCTTGCATAGCTTGAAACCATATGTTGTTGGTTTAGTTTGCGGATTTAAGGAAAAAGAGAAGGAATAGAGTTTGTTTGAAAATTCCACTTTTGGATCGAGTGTGCATGGGATGAATATTTTGTATAGATAGGAATGAAGGATTTATTTTAGTATTGGTGTGCTTGATAGAATGGGATTAGGTAAAGTATTTTGATTGGTTGGTGAAGTTGTAAGATGTAATGGTGAGCAAGGATTTTGAGAGCTTACCTATCTGTTGGAGAATTCAATTGAGTAAAAACATTCTACAGTAGGGGAGCGATTTATGATAGTCTTTAATGAAGGTGAAGGTGTACCATTTGAAGTTGAGGTCAGAGTGAAGGTAGGGAGACTTAGTGAAGCTATAGGATAATTTCAGTACGTAAGAAAGAGTTGAGAAAATGGAAATTCTTCCTTATTGAATACAACATGACGAGATATTATGATTTTCCTTTGATTAGTCAAACATTTGTATCCTTGATGCATAGAGTGTCAGATTTTAGTTTTAGAGGATAAAGCTAAGTGAATCTTGTGTAGGCATCAACAAAAATAGCGTAGTACTTATGCCCTTCAATTGAGAGATGTGGAGAGGGTCACCAAATATTTGAGTATATGATTTCTAAAGGATTTTAAGCAGTTATATCATGAGTTTGAAAAGGTAATTAATTCAATTTTCCTTATTTACAGGCATTATAATGAGATAGATTCTTGAAATCAAAATTAAACTTCATTGAACTCAATATTTGTTTTAAGATACTATTGGAAGGATGTCCTAATTTGGCATGCCAAACATTTACATTTTTTTGTGCTATGTTTGCCTCACAATGACTGCCTTTTAAAGAAGAAACCTTTTGTTGGAAAGAGCTAGACTCAGAATATGTTTACATGACTGACCTGATTTTTTTAGGTGGTTTAGTGGCTTTGAGGCTGTAGAGACCATCTCGAAGCACTCCTTTGAGAAGAATCTTCCCTGTTGCTTTGTCCTTAAACAGACAACTTTCATTAGTAAACTCAACAGAAATTTTATTGTCTTTGGTAAGATTAGAAATGCTGAGTAGATTTTTGGTCATGTTTAAAACATGCAGAATTTGTTTTAGTGCAAAAGGTGTGTGTACATTGTCTAGGAAATGTATGTAAGATGAGCCAATGTTAGCAATAGGAAGAGAGTTGCCATTACCAACAATAAGTTAATCCTTTCCACCATATTCTGAACTTATTGATAGATTATTAAGCTTTACTATGACATAATTTGTAGACCCACTATCTATAAACCATGTATTGTTATTGACTGCTTCAAATGAGGGATATCCATGATGATTTTGAGCCAAATAGCATTAAGAATAGTTTTGTGCATTGTTCTGTGTTTATTGAGTGAATGTATTTTATCTCCACGATTGGGTAGTGTCGCCTTGCCATGAGACATCATACCTTTTGTGATATTTCAATGCTTCATGGCTTGTTTTGTGGCATAGTTAACAAAAGATTTTGTTTCCATTCCATCTACCTCCTCTCCCACAATTTTCTCTTCCCCTAAATCCACTTTTTCATCAATGATTATTTTGATTAAAGGTTATAAAGTTCGTAGTTGTGGATGAGATTTCTTTTGTAGTTGTGGATGAGATTTCTTCTTGATTATTTGTGTTCAGCTGCTCTATTCTTGTTTCATGCATCATAAGAGAGTCTTACATTTCTTATTGAGTTGAAGTTTTAATAGAGTGTTTTAGATAAACCACAATAGGATCATATTCATGACTAAGACCATTTAAAGCACTTAATATTAATTCATACCTCGTGATTGCATCTCTTGCTACTTGAAGTGAGTCTCCTACGGGTTTAACTTTCTACATATTTTCTAATATAGTGTGTGAGGCCTTTTCAATAGTGAGAATTTGATGCTTCAGTTGAAGAACTATAACCATGGATGTTTGAGTATAAAGATTCTCTAAAATTTTCCAAACTTGGTAGGATGAATTTGAGTTACCTACCCCATTACTTATTCTCTAATTTTTTTTAAAATAACAAACATAGTAATAGTTGATATGTTCTTCTCCATGGTTTGTATTCCGCATTTTTAATGACTTGGTTTGTGTCTACAGTGATGAACTGAGGAGGAGGTGTTGTGTTAATGAAGTTTTCAAGCTCAAGGGCTCTTATGGTTGTAAAGATTTGGGCTCTCCAATTTACAAAGTTTTGTTTATCAAGTGTGATGGGTAGATTGAATTTTAGGGTTTTTGCTAGAGCTAAAAATCATGAGAGGATGATGATGTAACATTTAGGGTGGTGGTTGATGATCCAGAGTTTTCTTCCATTTTTGACATTGGTCAGTAGAAGCTCTGATACCATGTAAGAAGTATATGAATAGAAATTGTATATTATTTTATTTTTTTCTCAGATACACATTTATACATTTTTTAGTTTAATATTGACCATACACTTATTAAGAAGTATAGAATAAAATAGGGGGTTGAGATTCATTTTGTTACAACAAATTTGCACGGTCTAGCTAGCACTAAAGTGTCTATTATATCCTTATATGAAATCTCTATAGTATCCCTCTTGCTTTATTCTTTATTTTTTCTTCTTCGTTAACACCTACTAGTAAAACTTTACACCAAATCCGTTACCTACACAATAGGAACTCAATATTCCCAATCTTAAGTTTAAAGTACTCGTCCCATCTTCTAATTTTGGTAGTTGTTGAGACCGCATTATAATTTTTCTTTTCTATTATTTTGCATTTTGTTGGAGATGATGGAAAGTGATGCGCATCTTGTTTTACAGTGTTATTACTTGATTAAATGAAATATGGACAAGTTGATTACTTGTATGCAATTTATATTATTTTATGTTTGTTCTTCTTTTGTATGGTCATTTTCATCACATTTTCTAGAATTTTTCCCATATGACTACCTTCTAGCTAACAAATGGCTTTAGAAACACACCCATCCTAAGAATGTGTATCACGCTTGAAAGGACAATAAAGCTTTTATTTAGTTTGGGTTCACCTTTTTATCTTTAATTACTTGGTAATCTATTTATAGCTTTACAAACTTCAATGGCTTAGTTGCCATTATATAAGCTATAACTTCAAATTGTTTTTCTTTCAAATCTTTAAGTTTCTTGAAATGGATCAACCTTTGGGATAAGAGAGTAATGTTATCATGTTGGAAGCATGTTTCACAAAACCGGCGAAGTTGTGTGCCTCTGATTTTCCCTCGTCATCCTAAAACACCTGCAAGCTTTCGGTTGTAATCTAGTTATTTTAATATGTACAAGTTTCCAAATGGCGTATGACAATAAAATGCAATTACCATAAGTGAGAATAACTTTGAACCTAGTCAACTTCAGATTTAAATATTTTTCTCTACAATCTTATTATTTTGGAGTCTCATGAATAACCATTTTAATGATTTGATACGAGCATTTCTCAGTTAAACGTATAGAAGTAATTATTACATATTTACATATTATATATATATATATATATCATTTTTTCAAGGGAATCTTATCTCTTCTTACCTTTCTACATTATGAAAGGATTCTCATAAGACTTTTTAAGAGAGTCACTTATCAGGATAGAAAATTTAGATTCCATTCCAAAAACAATAAAAAAGAGGATAATAAGCCTATAATTTACTGATGACTTGATTTTATGTCTCAAAATCAATTCCAATTTAGTTAGTGGACTAATGATTGCTCTCAATAGGTTTAAAACCCTCTTTGGTTTGTCCATAAAGAAGGAGTAGAGTCAACTTATAATATCTAGCAGTGTAAAGTATTTCGCTAACTGGTTAGTATACATCATTGGATTAAAGTCACTAATCCCTGATCAATTACCTATATAAGCATTCCAATCACCTCTAAAAGGCCTTTATACACTAATTTCTAGCCTCTTTTGGCAAGAATACCAAGTTTATGCAATAACAATTTATCTATTACAAGAAGAGATCAACTAGTAAATTTAGTACCAAATAGCTTACATGTCTATTTATCCTTACACCTATGGTTTCCTAAGAATATCAGTAAGACAATTGAGCAAATTACGAGAAAATTAATATGGTTTAGAAGTTCCAATAAGAATGCACTACCCAAGGTTAATTGGAGTGAACTTCACATAAAGAAAAGGAAGGAGGGCTAGGTATTATGCCAATTAGAATAAAAATCAAAGTGCAAATGATTAAAAGGATTTAGTGAATATTCAATAACAAGAAATGTCTATAGGTTAAATGGGTTCATGCATATTATATTAGGCACAATAGTTTTTAGAACATAGCTCCAAAGGATAATATTTGATGGACAATGCTCTGTGTCCTCAAACTTACACAAAAATGTCGAATAGAGCACTAGCATAAGGTTGGGAATGGATTAATAACATCATTTTGGTGTCACAATTGGTCACCCTAGGACTATGAATTGCACAACAGGAGCTACATCATCTACGAAATATTATTCCTGAAAATTCTTCTATGAATGAAGCGATATCAACATGTAACTCTTTGATCTCTAACACCACTGTTCCAAATATATTGCTCGTTTATCTTTATCCTAACCTGGTGGATCAAGTTAGTTGGAAGAGTTATCCTCGGGCACCTTCACAAATGAATCATGTAGAAGGATGACAATGGAGCAAACCCATTCCAATTTAACCAAGTTTTCCCTAGATCATTATTCACATTCTAGTTAACAATAAAAGGAAACTCAGTATAGTAAAAAGAATGAGAAAATTTCATAGTCTAATGGACACATGTATGCTATGTAACCAAACTACTACAAATATAGAATATATTTTCTTTGAATGCAAATAGTCCTTGAAGATTTAGGATTCATTCAAAGTTCGTTGCAATAAAGTCATTCCAATTTCAAATTGGCAGTCAATCATTGAATGGAGCTGTAAGTCAAATAGACAAGAACCAGGAGACTAGGAAATTTACAAGCTAGCACTGAACAACATAATTGATGGAATTTGGAAGGAAAAAAACTAACAAATTTTCCAAAAAAAATTACAAAAATCAAAAGAAAGTCTTTAATGGTATTTTTAAGAACATAAAAAATTAACTTATTAAGTGCAATGTGTGCCTTATTTGTAATAATGATCCGTCTAACAACTAGAAAAGTGACTTGCCTCTAAGAACCAACCACTACTCATCGAATAGGACATTTCATTTTCTATTAGTTACACCGAGTTTTCCATGTGCAAATTGGATAAATCTTCCAAGGGTTGTAACTATAAAGACATGCAATACTAGCTAGAGATTCCTCTCGACAACATTATGTTAGCTCAAGGCTTATTATTAATGATTTTGATGATAACTACATAATATGTCAAAATTTAAATTTAATTTATTCCCTTTTATAGGTAACAATATAACTCTTAAAAGGATATAAAATTGTAGGATAAATGTTTCCTTTCTTGCAAGAACCTTCTTAGTGAACTTCCTTATTTATTAGAAATGATTCCACAATATCTGAAAGGATCTTACTAATCATATAATTTGACAATCAGCTCTGAGAAAGTGTCAAAATTTTTTCTTAAGGCCTAGATACTAGAAGATTCCAATAGAGAGATATTGAAGATTCCTCAGACTTAAAGTCAACTCAAAATATAAGTGGAGCAACGGCTAGTTGAAGAAAAATGTATATTTAAGGAAGAGCCACTACATTTACGAATAAGTCATATTTTTGAAATACATCAGTGGCATCAATATTCTTGAAAGACATATCTTTATTAAACTCCTTGTGCCTTAGAAAGTGAAAAAACTCTATTAAGATAGATTGTTATTCCTTTAAGCTTACATTGAGCAAACCTTATATTCTTTTTTTTAAGTGCTTGTAGAAGCTTGTTAAATTCTATGAGTGTGGAAGATTGAAGAACCTTGGAAAATATGTACTTGTGAGTTTGGAAAGGCTCGTCAAAATTTACTACTTGGAATTTTATAATGAAATACTCAATTTGAATACATAGGAACTAGACGTAGGCTTTGTTATAAGCCAAACCAGTATAAATTGACCATGTCACTCCTTCTCTTTTAAATTTTGAATTTCCATATTATAGTGTTTGTGTTTAATTTATAAGAGGCTCCTTTACTTTTAAAATAAGCTCCTTCTATTTTAATACTGCAAGAGGTTTCTTTTGTTTTAAACTTCAACAGGCCCCTTTCATTTTGAACACTAATAGGCTCCTTTCATATAAAGCTTTAACAAGCTCCTTTTATTTATAGACTTTTCTATCGAAATTTAGTAGGTTCTTATCATTTACATGAATTTCTAGTAACTTGCAAAAATTTTAATTCACAAACAATTCACTCCCTATTTTGTGGGTCCTCTTTATCATTTGGTATCAGAGAAAAAGGTTTCACATTTATTGTGCTTTACAACACGTGATAGATCATGGAAAACAATTTGAGAAGCCTTGAAGGATAATTCATCTCAAAGCCTCCGTATTTCAGTGGAAACATATATTCCTATTAGAAAAAGAGAATGACTATTTATCTTTAATTTGTAGATATCAAAATCTGACAAGCTATCAAAGTTGGAGCCACACTCCTGCTAATGACGACGTAGAAGTGTGAACTAATGTTGATAAAAAAATGCACAGCTGAATGCCAAAGCAAAACATTGTCTGATTTGTGCATTATCTCTAGAAGAGTATAAAAAGATATCCTACTATTCTATAGTAAAGGAAATGTGGGACAAAATTCAAGTTACTTTTGAGGGAAGAAATGAGGTAAAGAAACATAGAATAAGTGTAACATCCCCTCACCAATTGGAAAGGGTATGTTGGTCATTTTGAATGGGTTAGAATCATTGAAAGTGTTTCAGATATATTCATGCATTCATATATGCACATGAATAAT
>JANSVA010046726.1:0-13249 GCA_025504915.1 Erythroxylum reticulatum | reverse complement strand
CCTAGATTCCCTCAAAAGCAAACAAGGTATAGGTTTCTTAAGTTTGTTAGGAACTAGAAATGTGGCAGATTTATCTAATTCTTGGATATTAGATTCAGGAGCCACTAATCATGTTTATAATTCTTTACAGGGGTTCCAACAAAGGAAAAGAATACCTAAAGGCAAGTTTTAATTCAAGATTGCAGATGGATCCTATGTTTCAGTAGAATTAATGGGAATAGTTATCTTGGACTTTCTTAGTGGTCATAGGTTATATTTGGAGAATGTTTATTACATACCACTGATTGTAAGGAACATGATTTTTGTTTTTTGTCTAACAAAATCTAGTTATTCCTTATATTTTGAAAATTTTGTTTCAATATATGAGAATAAGGATTTTATTTGTAATGCGACAATTAAATAAGGATTGTTCTTTATAGAACTTACGACAGGCTCACTAAACACCATAGAATTGATAAAACTAAAATGATCCAATTTCTCTAGCATTAATTCAAAATATTTGTGGCGTTTAAGTATGGGTCATATTCAATCAGAAAAGACTTGACAGGTTAGTAAAGAATGGGATCCTTATAGGCTTGGATAATGATCTATTACCCACTTGTGAATATTGTATTTAAGGAAAAATAACCAAAGCCTCATTTCCTTTCAAAGGAAATAGATGTTAATCCACATTGGACCTAGTATATACTAATGTGTGTGGGCCAGGAATGTACAAGCTAGAGGAGGTTATGAATACTTCATAACCTTTATAGATGATTACTCTAGACGTGGCTATTTGTATTTGATGCATAAAAAGAGTGAGTCCTTCGAAAAGCTCAAAGAATTCAGCTGAAGCTGAGAAGTAGCTAGGAGCGCCATTAAAATAACTTCGATTGGATCAAAAGGGTGAGTACTTATCTAGCTAGGTCCATCAATATTTAATTGATAATGAAATAGTATCCAACTTGTTAGCTTCTCGAACACCTCAATAGAATGGTGTAGCTGAGAGGAGAAATAGGACTCTATTGGAAATGGTAAGATCAATGATGTCCTATGCTAGCCTTCCAGAATCATTATGGGGATATGTCATACAAGTGGCAACCTATCTTCTTAACTTTGCTCCATCCAAATCGGTGCCTAAAACACCTATGGAATTGTGCACTGGCCGAGTGCCTTCATTGAGGCATTTAAGGATTTGGGGCTGCCCAGTCCATGTTCTAAGGCCAAAATCCACAAAGATGGAACCAAGGTCAGAAGTATGTTTGTTTTTAGGATATCCTACGTGTAACATTCCGTCCTTGTATTAAGAGTTAGAACCCAAAAGTAAGGTACATGTGAGATCAATGAGAGATTAAGAAAAATGCAATTTTCATGCTCATGCATATTGTTAGCATACACGTACATAAATTTGAATATTTTGCTTAAATTTAAAATGATTGTACATGCATTCATTGACATTCTGGGTATAACTAAATTGTCATGTGATATTATTGAGAAATGTGAATTTGTTCTATTGAAAATTTAATTGGTGAGTGTATTTGATAATTTTGAATTTTGGTGAATTTTAGGAATAACTTTAAAAAATGTTGGATATTGTTATACTAGGAAAAATACCACTTAGGAAGTAAATTGATGTATGGAAAATAGAAATGAGTGTAATGATATTGAAAAAATTTGTGAGAAGATGACGTTGAGAACTTTGGAGAGAATTGGAATGAAAGGATGAGAGTTAGGGAACTATTTCAATAAGAACCGGTTAGTTAGGAAATTAGCTAAGAGCTTAAGAAGTGGATAAGTGTCTAAGTCTAAAGTTAAGTTTCCTTAACTTTGAAAGACAAGTTACAGTGCTTGTCTTCACCTTCTTCTTTAAAGTTTCCTCCTTTACACAATGTTTTTCATCAAAACTCCACCAAAGAAAAACTTGGACTTCCATCTACCTTTTTCTACTCCCAACTTTGGTTTCATTCCTTTCGCCGTAAGAAAAACCGAAACTTGTTAACTTCCGTAATGGTGTATGTGAGTTGCTTGAAGCTTAGGACTTTTTGAGTTTCTGCAGATATTGAAGCTATATCAAGTAAGTATCTTATTAATCCTTCAGAGTTGTTATTTTCTGAAACAAAAATAGTGATTATTTTGATATTTCATAATCATAAGAAAACTGAACATTTTTATGGAAACCATGTATAGAGTGAAAATGTGCAATTGATGATTTTTCGTATCTATTGATTATCATGAGTTAGAGTGGAAATGAGCTTTGGGAGTGATAGAACATAGAAAATGTGTATAACTAGGTGTAGAAATTTATTGAAGAAAATAGAAGTGAGAACATTGTTTTCATTGTGTATATATCTGTATATGTGAGTTTTGAGTGTTTTTAGAGAATGATAAAAGAATGAATTTAGAGTTAAAGAATACTTGTAAGATGATGTTCTGAGATAAGAATGAACATTTGAAAATGAAAGTTTGAGAAAGAAATGGAAAATAATGCGGATGTTGAATGTACAGAAAAATGAGTGTAGCAGAAAATATGAAACGCAGAACATGAAGAAGATGCATAACTGATATTTGGTTTTTGATGATTTTGAGTAAACTTGTATATTTAGTTGTACTGTGAATGTGTTGTGAATGATTTGAATGGAAATGGAGTATAAAGAGTAGAAATGAATTTAAAGTGTCAGATTTAATGAAAGAAGAGAAAAAAATGAACAAATGCAGAAAATGAAGACATAAGTGGAGAATTTCTAATTTTTGAAATTAGATGTTAATTCTTGGTTTTCAATTTCTTTATGAATGTTTTGAGTTAAATGAGAGTCGAAAATGGGGTTGAGATGAGTTAGAGAAGTTGGTTTGAAAGAAAAGTAAGAATTTAAAATAAAAGAAGGAAGAAGATAGGTTGCAGAATATCAGAAGAGGAAGAAGAAACGCAGCATTTTTGTAAGAAACA
Source organism: Erythroxylum reticulatum (assembly GCA_025504915.1). NCBI lineage: Eukaryota > Viridiplantae > Streptophyta > Magnoliopsida > Malpighiales > Erythroxylaceae > Erythroxylum > Erythroxylum reticulatum. The sequence continues at coordinate 10,326 of JANSVA010046726.1, read as the reverse complement.
TAGCATTTCTTAGGAAAAAGGATAGGAAAGCGCGATTTTGCTTTGAAAGAAAAGTAAGAATTTAAAAGAAAAGAAGGAAGAAGACAGGTTGCAGAATATCGGAAGAGGACGAAGAAGCGTGGCATTTTTTGAAGAAACATAGTGTTTTTTAGGAAAAAGGATAAGAAAGCGCAATCGTGCTTCAGGACGATCGCAACTTTCCTCTTTTGGGATAAAAATTGCAATCACGACTTCTGATAGGTGTGTGAAGCACAATCGTGACTTTTGGGTTTTAGTTGCAAACTCGTGATCGTGCAGACGAACGATCGTGACCACCTTGGTTTGTAAAAACTTCAAACACCCTTTAGTAATTTGGCTATATCTCCTTATCCTGACCTCCAAATGACATGGAACTTAAGCCATTAGATTCATAACACATTGATTTACATTTATATTAAATATCTTAGCCATATGAAATAATTTGAGAGAGATTGAGTGATAATATTTAGACTGAAATGATGAAGAAAGCTAAGAAAAAGGGGTAAAAATGTGGTCTGAAACTTCTGTGATTAAACTATATTGATCTAAGAATATTTTGAAAAAATTGTCTTCAGAAAATTTTAGATCATTATTTTATCTTTTTAATGATATAAAGTCTAAAATTTTTGGGTTTCTGGATTGAAAGTTATGGGGATTCAAAGTGAGGGTGAGCAACGAAGCGCGATCATGACTCCCTCTTGTTTTTGTTCTCTCACATCTGCGACTCTCCCTTATACCTGTGATTTTCATTTCTCACATACATAAATTTCTCTCTCAAGCCCGTGAGAGTCGATTGTTAGACCAGCATGATTTTAATTGTTACATCGTGACATTGTGCTCTCAAATACCCGAGAGCATTTGCAATTGAACAGCTTTGCTTCATTTGATCTTAACTTTTTCTCTAAACCTCCAAATGACTTGACTCTTAAACCAATAGGTTCATAACACATTATTTTACCTTTCCATAAAAATTAGTAGCATTCTGAATTGATTTGAAAAATATTGGTTGAATGAAAGATAGGGAATCTGTTGGAATAGTATGAACTGGAATATTTTACTGAACATACTTTGGTATTTTAACAATATCTTGTTGTATAATCATCCAAATGAGATCATTTTTTATTTGGGTTAAATTAGAGACATAGGGATACAAATTATACAAAGAATTCAAATTTCTTTTCAGTCTTTGAGACTTTCAATTTATGGATGAAAGTTGAGTATAGTGTATTATTTTAGTATAAGAACATTCTGAAAATATTTGAGGTATAACTTTCGGATCACTAAACCAAATTGAATTATTTGGTGTCATTAGAAACTTAAGACAATGGGGAAGATTTTTCTATAAGCAAGTGTTGCCAAATTGCTTCTTTTTCATTGTCTAATTGATAATGAAAAATAGACCTGAAGGTTTGGAAATCTGAAGAAATTTATAAGAAGAAATGAGAGTTTGAATAATGCGTAATCTTGTAATGTTAGAATAACATTAGTGAATGAATTGTTGATATCAAATTACCAAAGGTATGAGTTTCTTAGGGAATAAAGATAATCATACGATTGAGGTTGTGATTTAAAGAAGAGGAGTAAAGTGTATCAAGTTAAAGTGAATGAGAATTTGATAATAAGTGCAAATAATGCTGGAACATAAATAATGAGTGATTGAATTATGATATAAAAAGTAGAATAAGATTTAAAATTAGATAATATACCCAGGATTGTCATTGAGCATGCATCATGCATTACACATATACATATGTGTAAAACCGAATGTTATGTGGTTGTGCAATTAATTATGTGTGTGCAATGTGCGTATCACATAATTTTGATATGCAGAATAAACATCCACATTAAGATGATTCCAGATCTTGGAAGCAAATGCTAATATGGAGTGAACTATACTTAGATGGTCTTACTTTATTGTTTTCTTTTTTAAAGTTATGAATTGAGTCATTATGAATAAGATGTGAATGTGATTTGATTATATGATTCCGGATAATAAAGGTTTGAGGTTTCTAATGCTTGAATGCAATATTGAAGTGCTACTTATATGTGAACATGATGAAATAAGTTCTTCTAAATGTGATCTTTGAATGTTGGACCTCGTTCCAAAGAAACATATGAATATGCATATGATTGAAAAAAGTGTTACTCAATAATGATGTTGAATGTCAGACTTTGGGTCTGATGGAAAATGTGAATTCAATGTTAATATGTAAATATGTGATTGATTAAGCATATGATATGTGATGCATTCTATTATATGAATGCATAAAACATAAAGGCAGTTGTAACTGGAGTAGCGACTAAAAAATAGCTTAAAGTAAGCTCAGATTGTGAAAAAAGAGCTTAAAGCTCAGAAAGTGTATAGAAGCCAAAGGCTCACTATGTAAAATAAGCCAGGTATCTCCAATGGATACGGTATGGTTATCAATGAGCCCAGTATCTACAATGGATACCGAATAGTTTAGGCACTCAATCACAATAAAGGAACAAATGAAAAAGAGTTCATGTGCACTACATATATATGATATGAATGATTATAATGCGTTGAATGTAAAATGTGAAATGATTGATCAAGTGTATGTGATTCAATGTGATTATTAGATAAATGATGTGAATTACGTGTTATGAGACTGAGTGAGCCATTGAGGATGGTCACTCACTGAGTTTGCAAAACTCACCCAAAATTTGCAATATTTTTCAGGCTCAGAAGAGTTACCCCGTTGGGCAAACAAGAGTATAACCACTGCATTCAAGTAAGAGATAAAGGTTGGGATCAGTTTGCTTATGCATTTATATTTTCTTATTTTTATATAAATTTGTATATTCCGCGATTTTTGTACAATGTGTATTCAAATATCTACGTGTGTAATAACTGATGAAAATTGGAAATGCTTTGTAAAAGAGATTGATCAAAGTGTAATGATAATTGTGATTTCGACTTTTATCAAATAAAAGTGTAAGTCCGATTTGATTACTGATTTTTGCATATGCGTATGATAAATGTGAAAAAACATTTCGTACTAAGTTTCAATGAGTTCTGACTGTTTTAACATGTCACCTTTGCGGGATTCGCACTCGAACATCACTTAGGATGTCAGGCATGTGTCTTATGAGAGTGGGTTGCTACATTACGAGTACTCGAGGGTACTATTGTTACAGTCCTTAAGACAAGAAGGTATTTGTGTCAACAAATGCAACCTTCTTAGAGGAAGAGTTTGTGAGAAATCACAAAGGAAGAAGTGAAGTAGTACTTAAAGAGTTATCTATTTCATCCAAACTTAATTTGGATATAACAGGACAAGATGTCGAAATAGATTCAAGAGTTGAATCAAAAGAGCAACCTGAACATCAAGTAATGCCTAGATATAGTAGGAGGGTTATGAGACAACCAGGCATGTATCTAGGTCTAGGAGAAGGCATTATAGTCATCTTAACTAAGAAGAAACAGATCCCATTACTTTTACACAGGCTATTAATGATTTTGATGCAGAAAAATAGCTCAGGGCGATGGAATCGGAAATAGATGCCATGTATAACAATGAAGTCTGGATCCTTATAGATCTACCACTAGATGTAAAAGTCATAGGGTGTAAATGGATCTACAAAATGAAAAGAGAATCAGATGGAAAGGTAGAGACCTTTAAAGCTAGATTGGCAACTAAAGGCTATACTCAAAAGGAGGGTATAGACTACGAGGATTCGATTGCCATACTTAAGTCCATCAAAATTCTTTTGTCCATAGTAGACTATTTTGATTATGAAATATGACAAATGGATGTCAAGAACACATTTCCTAATGGGAATCTTAAGGAGACCATTTATATAGGCCAACCAAAAGGATTCATCGAGCCAGGTAATGAGTATAAGGTATGCAAATTGCAGAGGTCTATTTATGGACTTAAGCAAGCATATAGGTCTTGGAACATTAGGTTTGATAATTCTATCAAAACTTATGGGTTCATACAAAACCAAGATGACCCTAGTGTCTATAAAACGATATAAGAAGGCAAGGTTACTTTTCTAATCCTGTATGTTGATGACATTCAACTCATTGGGAACGATGTAGCAATGTTATCTATGGTTAAGGGATAACAAAACAAATAGTTCTCAATGAAGGATTTAGGAGAGGCTAGCTATGTTCTAGGGATCAAACTTATAAGGGATCGTAAGAACAACCTGATGGCCTTGTCTCAAATATCCTACATTGAGAACATGCTCAATAAGTTTTCCATGGAAGATTCCAAGAGAGGTTTGACACCTACTAAACATGGAATCAAACTTTTAAAGGAGCAAGCACCTATGACCTAAGAGGAGTTTGAACGCATGCATAACATTCCATAAACTTTACTAGTTGGAAGTTTAATGAATGCTATGGTTTGCACTAGATCAGATATCTGTTACGCAGTGGGACTAGTAAGTAGATTCTAGTCCAATCCATAAATGGAGCATTGGATCGTGGTGAAGTGTATACTAAAGTATCTTCGTAGGATGAAGAACTTAATGCTTATTTACTTTAGAAGTAACCTTATTTCAACAAGATACACAGATTCTGATCTCTAATCAAATGTTGATTCAAGGAAATCAATTTCTGGTTCTAGATTTGTTTTAGGAGGTAGAGCCATAGTTTGGTGGAGTATCAAGCAATCTTGTGCTGTCGATTCGATTATAGAGGTTGAGTATGTTGCTACTTGTGAAGTAGTAAAAGCAGTTGTCTAGCTCCGCAAGTTCCTAAATGATTTAGAGGTGGTTCTTGAGGCAAAAAAGGCCATTACACTTTATTGTGATAATAGTGGGGAAGTGGATAATTCTAAAAAACCTTGGAACCATAAAGCTGCCAAACATATTGAGAGAAAGTATGATCTTATAAAGGAGACAATACAACATGATAAGGTAAATGTGGTAAAGATTCTCACAGAGCAAAACCTTGATGATTTGTTTATGAAGACACTGTCTCAAAAGAGTTTTAAGAGTCACATAGCAAGGATGGGAATGAAGGATATGTCAAACTTGCTTTAGGGCAAGTGGGACATTGTTGGAGTTACATAAATTTAGTGTTCTAGAAAGCAGGTGTATTTACTTATAACTTAATTTTCTTCCAGTTATTTTTGTAATGAAAATATTTATTATTAATAAAACAAAAAGTTTGGTTTCTATGAGCATTATAATTCTAGTCATAAGGTATCGAGATTCTTTTGTAAGTAATATACATATATATAGAGATGTATGGGAAACATGTATATTATTAAAATCTAAAATAATTGATTCATAGTTGAATAATCAAGTTGGTCTCTTGATTATGGTTTAGACTATAAGTGTTGCAATTTATCTCTGAGTAAGTAAAAGAGTTTACTTTAAAGGAATGATGAGTTTCATATCATGATAGTAGTTGACTGTCAATAATGGAACTATTAAATGAATATGGAATCAAGTATGTTTTCAAGAATAAAGTGGATCGTTACTTTAATCTTAGCATATAACTTAAGCATCAATCTAGTGTCTGCATGTTAGAATTATTAATTGAAACAAGTATTAAGAAACATTTACTCAAATAAAGAGTTTATAGTGATATCATTACTTTTAGATGTTTTATAGAATTGGTGATTAAACTAGCGATAGTAGTTTGATGGACTAGCTACCCATCAAATCTTAACACTAAGATGAGATCTTGTGTGTTAATCACCATATAGAATAAAATGGGAGAACTAGAAGGAAAACCTAACATAAGGGCAAAATGGTAATTTTACATTTTATTATTGGGATGACTATAATATGGCTCATATTAGAGTTTGCAATTGGACATCTTATTTGAAACATATGGTCTCATAATATTTAGTAATTCACGAGTTTAACTAATTTTCTTTAGTGGAAAGACATTTAGTTAATAAGCTGGAATTAATTCTAATAAGATTAAATTAATTCCAGGCTTATTGGAGCTTAAATTATATAAGTCCAACTAGATTCTCCATTTGGCTTCTAGGAAGGTTATCAAGCAAAGTAAGAAATACAAATAGAGATTTTAAGCCTATGACTAAATGTTGGGCTTGCTTTAATTAATTATTAATTAGAAGCCTATATGAACATTTAGAATTGGGCTAGACTTTGGTTTAATTTGATTAATTAAATTAAAACAAAGTTATTAAAGATAAAAGGAGATGGATTTTCGGTTTTAATGGACTAAATGAGCAGGTGCACATTTAACATTAGTTTGTTATATTTAAGATGGTTTTAAACATGCTTTATCATTATTAACTGGAGTAATGATCTTATCATTAAATGGTTTAATAGTGGTCTTTTAATGATAGCATGTAACCTATTAGCATTTATTAGATTAAAGAAAAAAGAGGTGTAGTTAATGAATCATTTTCCTTCTTTCATCATAAAAACTAAAAATAAGATGTGTTTTTTAGGTTATTGGACTTTTCATATAGCCATCTTAAAAACAAATGAGAAGAGTCTCATTTATTGGCTTCTTTATGATTGATTAAGAAAGGACGTGAAGCATTGGATGCACTTCACTTCTTCGTTTGAGGGTTAACCAAAATTACAAGTGGGAAAACAAGGTGTTGTTGAATTTTTATCTCTCTCTCTCTCTCTTATCTTTCATGTGTTGTCTGAAATTTGCATGAGAGGTGTCTCATCATTGGATTCTTTCTTACAAGGAAAAATATCTTCAAGTGTTTCTTATCCTTTCCCACTAAAGGATCTTGTTAACCAAGTTGTCCAAGGAGAACAAGTGGTAGATCTGATTGGTCGAGGATATAATAATGAAAAGAGCATAAATTACCTTGGAGTGGATACATTGCCAAGGATAAGATAGCACGGTGAGGAGTTAAAGCTATAGTGAAGTAGTCGATAAAATTTCTCTTGTTATTATATAAATTATTTTCCTTATGTCGTATCATGTATCGCTTGGCATGTTGTTTTGGTTATATTGCTTCCACTCTAATTATAACTTCTAAAAAGTTTTGAAATCTATCGTTTCATCCAAATATAACATGCTTATGTTTTCGATCCAACAATTGCTATCAGAGCCAGCTTTCTTATGCATGATTTCGGTTCCTATATGTGATGTATGGGTTGGGAAAATTTTAAAACCAACTTTTTCCTCGTTTCATTTCATAAAACCCGAATGTCTACATTGTGTCTTTCAACATTTTCTATATGTACATCATCAAAACCTAATACAAAAGTACTACATGAAAGAGGAAAATATAGACGTTCTAACTAATCTGTCCAAAAAAAAATCCCAGCCGACTGACCTTTGAGCTATGACTTCTTTTGCTAATCATAATCTATACGGCTGTAGAGCCTCTCAGTAGGTAGAGTTGTCTCTCAGTCTTGAAAAGACAATGCTGCAATTTTGGTAAGTTTTGCGAACTCAATGAGGTAACCATCATCGATGGTTCATTCAATTCATGCAACACATCATTTCACATAACATATAATAACATACTGCACTTCACATAAATATAACATTTTCATTTAAACATAGGCAAATTTGGCATTTCATTCCAACAAACATACTTAACAATATTCATATGAAATGCTTATGAGACACTTTCCAATTATTACGTTGCTGTGACCGAGTACCTGAACTGTCTCGTATCCATTTTGGATATCGGGCTTATTAATGATGACCCCTTATCCAATGAGGATACAGGGCTCATTTTACATAGTGAGCCTTAGGCCCTTAATCATTGTTTGAGCTCAAGACTCTTTTCACTTGTTGAGCTTTAAGCTCTGATCGGTGGCTACTCTGGTCACAACTGTCATTATCTGATTATGCATTCATGTATGGAATGCATGTACCACAATTACTCACATTTTAAAGCAATTAGGTCTTCACATTCACATTTAAGTGGCACTTCAATATCTTAATCCACATTCACATTTATCGGGCTTTCTATTCGGAATCTACAATTAAACACATTCAATTATCATTCCAAATATAAATTAAGTAAACAAGCAATTAAGTGTGAATGTCTACCTTACTCACAAGTTGCTCCCGAAGTTAATGCTTGGAAGATTCGGAAACGTTTGGAGGTTGACGTCCCAGTTGCTGCTCTACCACAAATAATATACACAATATCACAATTTTCACAATCATAAGTATTCAATAATGCACATGTATGAAATGAATTATATACAATGCATGTTCATGATAATGGTGGGTATTTATCCATCAATTTCATCATAAAATCAATCTAATATCAAAACTCATCTAAGTATAATTTATACATAGGTTTATGCCTCACTAAAACCATTAAAATCTCTATTCCTTTCTCATTGACTCACTTTAGATTTTTCCAAGTCACACTTTCGAGACTACTGTTCACATTCAATTAGAAAGTGAAACTGATATAATTTGATCATACTCTCTTCTATAAAAGTGTTTGTGTATCTCTCATCTTTCCATTGACACTAAAATCACTCAATTTGGTTTAGTAATTTAGAAGATATACCTCCAACATTATTGGGTTGTTCACATTCAAAAATAGTGTACTATGTACAACTTCCATCCAGAAATTTAATATCTTAGAGAAAGAATCAAAATTCTGCTTCTTGAGACAATTTGTAGGCCTATATCTCTAGTTGACTTTAAATTAAAATTCATCTTATTTGGAATCCTATAGATCAAGATATCATCAAATACTGGAACATGTTTAGTAAAATATCCAGTTCATTCTCTTCCAACTGATACCCTTACTTTAATTCGATCAATCTCTTTCAAGTCAAAACCAAAAGCTGTAAATTTTTATGGAGAGATAGAAGAATGTGTTATAACTCTAATATTTCAAAAATTAGGTCATTTGGATGTCGAATGACAAAGTTATGACTCAAATAGTGAAATATGTTCAGCTTTGTGGGTAGGGATCTGTAGGTCGTGTATGCGCACGGGCTAGCAATGTCGCGATCGCGACTTGCGCAAAAAAATGCACAGAGTCCTGAGTCGCGATCGCGACTTCTCCTTTCCTAAATTCTTCCGACCTAAAATGGTAAAAAGAACATAACTTTTACTATAAATATCAAATAAAGGTCATTCTTAGACCGTTTCAAAGAAGACTTCTAGATCTACAATTTTCATGAAGACCTCAAAAATAATTTTTGCCTCTATAATGGTCAAAATTTCAGAATGAAGTAGCTGTCCCGAATGTCCCTCCAATGAAACATTAGAAAATTATAAAGGTCTTATCTCCTAACTCAAATGTCCAAAAATTACATACTTTATACCGTTAGAGAGCTAAGAGGATAAGCTACAATTTTATGAAGGAAACTTTGTCAAAATATCTCTATATTAGTGCAGAAAACGTATGGAATTTTCAGATCAAAAATTTAACTCTCGAACCATCTATTATCAGAAAATTTCCAGATGACTTCCATTTTCCAAAATCTAACACTTCAAATTTTTATTTCAAGTCTTTCCACTCCATTTCATTAAACTCATTTACTATAAATTCATACCACTACAAAATATACAAGTTTAATCAAAAACCATCAAAAGCCAAAAAATTCATCTTCATCCTATTCGTACTCTATTACTTTTCTGCATTTTCAACTTTCATTCTCAAGAACTATTCTTCCTCTCAACTTCCATTTAAACACTCATTCCCATCTCAAACCATCATTTTACAATTTCTCTTCAACTAAAAAACCATTTCCTTGATCATCTCTAAGTTTTCATCAACTCACGTACAATACATATATATATATATATATATAAACTTGCACGGTGAAGAACAGAGAACATATCACCTTTCTATATCTGATTTTCTACACTAATCCTATACACCATTTCATTACTATTTTGACTCCAAAAAACCATTTCCGCAACACCGAATCACTAAAAATCCATCAAAACTAAATAACACTATAACCAAAATTTTCATCTCAACCACAGTGTTACATATATATATATATATATATATACGTAAACGCCATAATCCATGCAACTAACAATAATTCATCAAATTATTTCAAAAATCTACAACTCTAACAAATTTATTTACTACTTACTTATTGAAGACTCCAAAAGCTTCAACTATCTTCAAGCCTTAATTCCATACAAAATTATGTAAACCACTGTGAACACTAACCAACTTCTAGTTTTTCTTAAGGCAGAAGAAACCACTTGCAAGGTGGGGTTAGTTTAGGAAAAAGAAAAAGTAAGAAAACTCTATGTGTTTGAAGAAAATTCGAAGAAGGTGATAACAAGGAAAGAACTTAGGAAAAATAACAAACCCCTTTTTAACTCTCGAGTAACTCAAACTTACTTCTAACAAATTAAAAAAGCAACTTAACTAAATGACA
>JANSVA010046687.1:0-13252 GCA_025504915.1 Erythroxylum reticulatum | reverse complement strand
AGAAAAAAAGAGCTTTATTTGTCAACCCAATCATAGAAATGCAAGCTAAAATCGACAACTAAACAATATAAAGACTTCTTCCTTAGCTCTGGTTAAAGTTGTTCAACAAATGTGCAAGATTTTTAGGCAAATGAACCATAAAACCATTGATTGTTTCCTGATGAAGGATCATGAACCGAAATAAATGAGCTATATGGGAGCGCAATATAGTCAAGGAAGAGGGAACAATATGGGAGGTCAATTCTAACCTCAAAGACCACTAGGTTTTGAACAGGAGAAACCAAACTCTATAGACTCTCAGTTAGATAAGATCTTGGATAAGCTTGGAAGCCTAGATGATGCTCAAAAGAATATGGAAGGTAGATTCGAACAAGTAACAAAGAATCATGCCTCCTCTTTACATCATTTAGAGGTTCAAATGAGTCAACTAGCAAACACTTTGTCAACACAAAATGTGGGGAATCTCCCAAGTATTTTCGAAGCAAAATATAGGGAGTAATTTAAAGCTATCACACTTTAAAGTGGGAAAGAATTAGAACCACCATCAAATAAGAAAGTTGCAACCCCTCCTCCTGTTGAGAAAGACCGAGAAAAGGATACAGAAGTGAATATGAGTCAGTACCCTCCTTATGTTACCTCTCAACCATACCCACCAAAAGTTATGCATCCTTAATGGTTGCAAAAGAATAAATTAGATGCACAATTTATAAAGTTTGTAGAAAAACTAAAGAAATTGTAAATAAATCTTTCATTTCTCAAGGCTTTGGAACACATGCCCAAATATGCTATGTTTTTGAAGAAAATATTATCAAAGAAGCGTACATGGGAAGAGAACCAAACAGTAGCCTTAACTAGCACCTGTAGTTCCATAGTTACCTCTTAGATGCCATCTAAACTAAGAGATCCAGGGAGTTTCATAATACCCTGTGTGGTCGGTGACTTTAAATTCACAAAGTGCTTGTGTGATTTAAGAGCAAGCATCAACCTGATGCCTTTATCGATATTCAAAAAACTGGGGCTTGCTGTGGTCCAACCAACATCAATGTTAATTCAGTTGGCTGATTAATCTATTAAAGGGCCATTTGGAGTGGTGGAAGATGTTATGATGTAAGATGATAAGTTCATTATCCTTGTGGAATTTGTGGTTCTTGACTTTGCAGAGGATAAGATTGTCTGCCGAAGCTTAGGTGACCTTTCATGAACATATGAAAAGCATTAATTGATGTTCATGAAGGAAAACTGACACTTCGGATTAGTGAAGATCAAGTAGAATTTAATATGAAAAAGGCCAAAAAGAACCCGAAGAAAAGCATCATATGTATGAAAATTGAAATTATGAATGCAAGCATGTAAGAACAATTAGATAATTACATTACAGAACTAAAGTCAATTGAAGTGGAGATAGACACTGTTGTTGAGAATATAAACAAGATTGAGTTTGAAGGAAAGGATGAGATGGAGGAGTCAAGTGTTCAAACTCATCAAGACATATTAGTTCGAACCAAAACACCCATACTACCCTCTATAGAGAAACCACCTACCTTAGAACTTAATTCTCTACTTACACATCTCAAATATACCTTTCTAAGTGAAGGTCAAATGTTACCCATCATCATTTCTAATCAATTAGTTAGGGACTAAGAGAATAAGGTGGTAGTAGTAGTCAAGAAGCGAAGGGATGGTAGATATCTGACATTCGAGGTATAAACCCTAATGTGTTTATGTATCTAATAAACCTTGAAGAAGGATGTAGAGTGGCGAGGGAATGTCAATGTAGGTATAACCCTCACATAAAAGAAGTGGTCAAGAAAGTAGTTAAACTTTTATACGCAGGGATAATCTATCCCATATCTGACAGTGAATGGGTTAGTTTCGTATAGAGTGTACCAAAGAAAGGTCGAATGATTGTAATAGAGTGAAAATAGGGAATTAATGTCAACAAGAACTGTCACAGGATGGAGAGTGTGTAGAGATGATTGTAAACTCAACAAGGAGACCAAAAAGGATCATTTCCATCTCCCATTCATAGATCAAATGATAGAAAGAATGGCTGGTCATTCGAACTATTGCTTCTTGGATAGTTACTCATGGCACAATAAGATATTCGTCTACCCTAATGACCAAGAAAAGTCCATGTTCGTATGTCCTTACGATACCTTTGCATATAGATAGATGCCTTTCAGATTAAGCAATGCCCCGGTGACATTTTAAAGGTGTATAATGTCTATCTTTGATATGATTGAGGACATAATGGAAGTTTTCATGGATGATTTTTCAATTTTTAGAGATTCTTTTGAAATTTGCCTAACCAATTTAGATAGGGAGTACCAAAGATGTGAAGAATAACACTTAGTGTTCAAGATGGAATAGGACTAGGGCATAAAATTTCTCACCACAGATTCGAAGTGGATAGAGAAAAAATGGAGGTTAGAGAGAAACTCCCACCTCCAAGCAATGTTAAGAGAGTGTGAGGATTCCTAGATCATGTTGGGTTTTTACCATCGATTCATTTAAGATTTCTCATAGATCGTAACTCCTTTGACAAACTTGTTAGTCAAGTATGTGCCCTTCCTTTTTGAAGATGATTGTTTATTTGCATTTAATCAATTCAAGGAGGTACGAACATCAGCCTCAATCTTGACACCACTTGATTGGACACTCCCATTTGAGGTCATGTGTGATGCAAGCAACCAAGCTATCAGTTGCATATTGGGTCAAAAAAAGAAAATAAGTTACATATGATATACTACGCAAGTAAGACCGTCACGAGAGCCCAACTTAACTACACTACCATAAAAAAGGAATTACTAGTCTTGGTATATGAATGTGATAAGTTTTGGTCATACCTTTTGGGGTAAAAAATGATTGTATTCACTAATCATGCTACTTAAAATTATCTTTTTAAGAAGAAGGATGTGAAACCAAGGCTTATTTGATAGGTACTTCTCTTACAGGAATTTGATATCAAAGTATGAGATAAGAAAGGAAAAATGTGGTTACGGACCATTTATCACGTCTGGAAGGAGGGGAATGTAAGCAAAGTGATGATATTAATGAGAAATTTCCTGATGAAACCTTGATGTTACTTAATATCCTAGCGACACCAAGGTTTGCTGATATCATAAATTATATTACCAATGGTAAACTCTCCTCTAATTTATCGTATCAATAGAGGAAATGATTCTCACACGAATGCACCAAATATCTATAGGATGAACCAATCTTGTATCAAACATGTGCTGGTGGTTTAGTAAGATGATCTAAGGCCCCAAAATATACCCTAGATGAAATGTTACATAATTACAAAAGTACATGTATGATTTGAATTAAAATTGTGTTATGAATTGAAAATAAAAGAAATGTGATTAAAATGACAATTTCAGGTTTTTATGTATTGAAATTTTATTTAGAGCTTATTATTAAAATTTTGAATTTTTTTGAATTTTAGGAATTTATGAAAATTTGGCATATTTTTGGGCTAGGGAAAAAATATATTTATTAAAATATGGACCTATTATAGTGTGAAACTTGGATTGCTTATAGTGATGACAAATAGCTTATGTGCATGCGTAAAATGTGGCAGCTTAAAACAGTGACAATTGTAAGTTATGCAAGAGAACAGTAGCCACATATTTTAGATGAAAGGTTGTTTTCCTGTAGCTCTCTCTCTGGTTGTTCTTCAATGAAAGCAGTATTGTTATCAAACTTTCTTCTGGTTTACTAAACACCAAAACATCAGTTGTGTAATTTCTATGCATTCGATTCACTCTTACTGCTAGGAACAACTGAATCAAGTAAGTGACTTTGATGATGTTTTAACATTGTCCATAAATTTATTTATGAGTGGGTTTAGTATTCGGTGAATGATGGATGAACATATGAATATGTTATTTCTGCGTATTAAAGGGTGAATATGTCTTAAGATTGTATTAAAGTGAGTTTTAAGCTTGAAGAATCATTAAAATCTTGTTTAGGAAGAGTAAGGAAATTCAAGAAACTAAAAGAATATATGCTCTATTTCTCACTGTATATGCGGGAGTATTTGAATGTCCACAAAAATGAATTGGAATGAGTTTATGATAAGGAATGAGGATTTAGATGAGGTTACGATGCATGATGGTTTAAATGAAGTTTAAGAATTGATGAAAAATGAGTAGAAAAGTACCAGATGAAAGAATAAAAATGCAGTAGTGAGAGAAAGCTTGTGTAAGGTTTCGGTTTTCATGAATTGTAATGTAAGCTTGCATTTGAAATTATTTTGAGATTATAATAGAATAGAAAGTCTAGAATATGTGATGTGGGAATGAAGAAAATCAATAGAAGAGACAACAAAAACAAGAAAGAGGTTGTTCGGTGAAGAAAGAAGAAGATCACAAGCATGACCACAACTTCGCTACTAAGGGTCGCGAGGCATGATCGTGACTTTACTTATGAAGTCACGGGGCGCGATTATGCAACGTTTTTCTGGAAAATGATGTTTTTTGAACATCTATCATTCAATTCGATATAACTTATTCACTCGATGTCCAAATGACTTGATTCTTAAACCAATATACTCATAAGACATTGATCTTTATTATCCATGAAAAATTAGAACCATTTGATATAGATTGATTAAAGAATTTGAGGTGGACATGTGACTATGTTGAAGTTTGATAACTGGGATGATTTTATCGATCGTATGTCATTATTTTGATTATATCTTCATCTGTAGATTTCCAAATGGAGTGATTCTTGATTTGAATTAAATTAAAGCCTTAAGGCTACAAATTTTTTTGAAGATATTGAATTATAATTCTGCCTCTAAGAATTTCAAAATCTGATTGGAAGTTGAGATAAGAATTCTGTTGAAGCTGTAAATAATCTAGTAAAAAATTTTGTAAGTAATTCTTGGTGAATATTCATAAGAAATTCAATAAGTAATCTTTGAGTATTTGTAAGTAACTTAGATGGTCTCTTCTATAAGTAATTTAGTAAGAAGTTTTTGATGGTTTTGCTTTGACTGTTTTTTTTTTCTTATTAATTTTGCTCCATTGAATGATTTGCAGAGATGTCAGTAATCTTTAGGATGCTCACATTTTATTTTGTTCTATTTAGTACTGAATTGAGTTGTGTTTTATACTGATTATGTTTTGAACCTTAAGACAATGAATGTTCGAATTGTTGATGCATGAGAATATGATTGACGAATTATTTTTGCACATGAAATGAACTCATTTGGTTTTGTAATTGTCAAGTCCTAGTCATGGGTAAATAGTCATGCCTAGAAGGGTCCTTAGCTGCTTCTGGACACTTTGGTGTTGGGACTTTGGTCTCTTCTATTTAGTGATGCCAATTGTGGCATCTTCTATATAAGTCCCATTACCCACTTCTATTCATGGATTTGCAGTCTAACTCGTTTTGTATTTTGATCTCTGATAAGCTTTGATAAGAAACAAACCATATTTTTGGTTTGATGGGTTAACACCCTATTCTAAAATTCTATTTTGTATTTTTTGTATGTTTTGTTCTTCTATTAAAATGTCTGACTTTAGCATGCGAAGTGTTTTCCTTAATAAATCTTATTCTGTTCTAAATTTCAATATGTTGAGATGCTTTTGTATAACATGATTCAGTATCTGTTGTGATTAAACATAGTTTAGTTATCACTCACTAAGTTATATGCTTTGCAAGGTGGATTTGCCCCATGTAGGCTCTGAGAGAAGGTTGTAAAGAATGGGAAGAGTCAACCGCAATGGTCAAAGGAGTCAGAGATTTGTTTTGATATAGATGTATTTTGAGTTTTGATTTTTGGCTTATATTTTTAATGTATTTATGAATTTGAATTTTTATGAAAGTTTGTAATAACAATAATAC
This sequence comes from Erythroxylum reticulatum, assembly GCA_025504915.1. Classification (NCBI taxonomy): domain Eukaryota; kingdom Viridiplantae; phylum Streptophyta; class Magnoliopsida; order Malpighiales; family Erythroxylaceae; genus Erythroxylum; species Erythroxylum reticulatum. The sequence continues at coordinate 7,396 of JANSVA010046687.1, read as the reverse complement.
AAGCTGGTTTCTGAACTTATGATATGTAATGTATGTTTGCTTCAGTTTGCAAAAATTTATCTAATGAATGTTTAGTGTTTTTGAAATGCTTTTGCATCGGTTTTTTGTTTGTTTCTGATTGTGAGTCCAGTGTGACATCCAGATATCCTCCTAGGGGGTATTTAGGTGTCACACTTTTTAATATCAGAGCATGGTTTAGGTAATTCTAGTTTAACCAACACTTGTACTTGAATATAAGAGTTATGCTTGTCTTAATGTGGTTTATCCCATGCTTTGGTTTTAGAATTTTTGTATGGAAAGATTTCATAAGGCTGTTATTGAGGTATCTTGTTGAGAATTTGTGATTCTGTATACGATTATCACATTGGGTTTGATATGAGAATTTTGTGATGGTTACATATAGAGAACGTATTCAAGTAAGATGAAGGCAATGATAGTAATATATGTAGAAGTCCTCAAGATTAAGTTAATCAGTTATTATGATTATACATCAGATAAAATGGTTGCTTTGGCGAATGATGTTACAGTGTACGAATGTAATATATATATATATATATGGATAAGAATGAAAGAATGAGTATTGAACGAATCAAATATGAATATTAGAGTCAGATAAATATGAGATTCAGATAAAGGAAGCTGAATAAACTAATGAGAGTGCATGTACTTTGTTTATTGTAAAATTAGATTCTTGAATTTGAGATTACATTCTTATTACAGTCAGAGGGCCTGAAGTTCGTATTATATTAGTAAGTTCAGGAAGTATGAGTTTGATTCCATATATATGATTTTAGCTTAGGAAGTTGTGGTGTCAAATAATTAGAATGATGATCTATTTGAATATAAGAAAATGAAAGGTGCGGATATTTAGAATTGGGAAATAGAATTTGGTTAGATATGAAAAATAAGCATTTGTATTGGTGGATGTATTGTGGAATATGATATCAATAATGTACTGTGGTAATATATCCCCGAATATGATATACATGTGAATGCATTGTTGTGGATTATTTGAGGAAAAGAGAGAAATAAGTAGAAATGACGAGATTAAAGTATACAAGTAGATTCTAAGAAGAAGAACTTGGAATTGAACTGTTTGTTGGTTTCTGTGATAAGAGTTATGATTCACTATAAGAATATGTTAGTGGAATTGAAATAAGAACTTCATAATGGAAATGTATCTATAATTCTGAATTGATCGAAGGAATACATATGGAAGACGAAATAAATGACAATAGAAATATGAGATAGAAATAAAGAAAGAAATTGGTGATTTATCATAAATAAATCTTTGGATAGAATGAGATGATTTTAAAGATACACGCCTAAGTATATGCGACATAAATCATGTCTATTACTTCATCAAGTGTGGAAAATAGAATATTATGGCCTTGTAAGAAACAATAGAAATTGATCTTTTTGAGGTACTAAGAATGTTTGATAAGCAATGATGGGAACAATTGATTGATAAGGATTACAGGAAAAATATAGTTGATAGTAGCAAGAAATCTTCTTTGGAAGAAGAATTTTATCGAATAAGGTTAAGTAGACCAGATGGTTTACTTTTAAGAATGAATGAAAATGGAGTAAATTAAAAGTGAATATTGGGGTTTTATTTCTAATGGAGACTTAAGCATAAGATGTAAAATATGCTATTAAGAGTGTATGCATTTTGTTTGATGTAAAGTATCCAACTATGTGATTAGATTTTTAAAATTAACGCGAAACTCTTGCTAATGTAAGGAGAACTTAAGCCCACATTACATTATATGCAAATATGTTTAGGGGATACAAATTGGATTTGATGAATGTGTTACCAACATAGGAAGTTAAAATTATGAATAAATTGAAATGAGTGGAGAAACTAGTAAGAAATGGTTCGACATTGCAATAAGCGAATGTGAAATCAGAGGAAATCGAATGAATGGAGAAAATCATTCTAGAAAATGATTCAATTGAGAGAACCAAAAATAACATGAGATAATGTTACCTCATTGAGGAATTAATTACTTAAGAAAATCTGCAATTTTGAATGAATATGAGATTTTGTCTGTGCTTTATATGTGAAGACTATACGTGATATATTCTGTTATTTGATGCATTTCATGTAATGCATGTTTTGATAAAGGCGTTCTATTCAGAGTAGCCAGTTTAAAAGAGCTATAAGCTCAGATTCTACGTGTAGAGCTTTGCTCCGCTATTTCTCTTGTTGACTGAGTCCAATAGGCCAGTATCCATATCTGTATCTGAAAGGCACTCAATCACAACAAATAATAATGAATTTGGATATTTGGTATTATATAATGATGTTTTCCATCAAAAATTAAGATGGAATTTGTTGCAACATAATAAAAATGATTTTGTAGGCATAGACACAATTAAAGTAAACTTGCTGAAATAGCCATTGGTTTGAAAACTTGGAAACAGTATATGTACGGTAAAACATTTTGGATTTATATATCAATAAAGTTAGAGATACTTATTGAGTTTGAAAGAATTGAATACGAGTATGAGACAATGAATAGAAGATCTTAAGGTTATGATTGTACAAATGTGTACTATATTGGTAAAGTTCTTGTCTATCTGCTACTAAACAAATGCGTTGAAGGTTGAATTAAATTTGGAATTTAGGATAGAATGAAGTATGATTGGCTATATTGACTTCAAAATTAGTTTTATGAGAAAAGTTTAGCAAAGCCCGAAGTGAGGATTCAAAATAGTGAATGTTATTGAGGAATTGAAAAGAAATTTATTAATACATGGTGATTGAAATGAGATAGTGAGGTTGTATGGGGTACCATTGTGTATTATTTTTTATTATGATATTCAATTTATTTCGATATTCTGGAAAAGTCCGTAAAAGGTTCTGGATACTCAAATCAAGTTTAGTACTACTTTTTGCAAGAATTATTAGGTAAGAATTTCGAGGATGAAATTCATTTAAGAGGGAGAGAATTGTAAGGCCCCAAAATATACCCTAGATAAAAAGTTACATAATTAAGAAAGTACATGTATGATATGAGTTAAAATTCTGTTATGATTTGAAAATAAAAGAAATGTGACTAAAAAGAGAATTTTGGGTTTTTATGTATTAAAAATTTATTTAGAGCTTATTATTATAATTTTAGAATTTTTGGTGTATTTTAGGAATTTCTAAAAATTGGGGTATTTTTAGAAATTCCTAAAATTCACCAAAAATTCTAAAATATTTTTAGACTAGGAAAAAATATATTTATTAAAATATGGACCTATTATAGTGTGAAATGTGGACTGCTTAAAGTGATGATAAATAGCCTATGTGGATATGTAAAATGTGGCAGCTTAAAACAGTGACAAAAGTAAGTCATGTAAGAGAACGGTAGCCACATATTTTAGACGAAAGGTTGTTTTCCTGTAGCTCTCTCTCACTAGTTGTTCTTCTCCGAGAGTAGCATTGTTATCAAGCTTTCTTTAGGTTTACTAAACACTAAAACATTAGTTGTGTAATTTCTGTGCATTTAATTCACTCTTACTATTGGGAATAGCTGAATCAGGTAAGTGACTTTAATAATGTTTTAACACTATGCATGAATTTATATATTAGTGGGTTTAGTATTTGGTGAATGATGGATGAACATATGAATATGTTATTTCTATATATTTTAGGGTGAATATATCTTAACATTGCATTAAAGTGAGTTTTAAGCTTGAAGAATCATTGAAACCGTGTTTAGGAAGAGTAAGGAAAATCATGAAAGTCAAAGAATATATGTTTTGTTTCTCACTGTATATGCTGGAGTATTTGATTGTCTACAGAAATGAATTGGAATGAGTTTATGATAAGGAATGAGGATTTAGATGAGGTTGTGATGCACAATGATTTAAATGAAGTGTGATAATTGATGAAAATGAGAAGAAAGGTACCAAATGAAAGAATGAAAACGCAGTAGTGAGAGAAAAATTGTGTAAGGTTTCGGTTTTCATGAATTATCATGCATTTGATATTATTTTGAGATTATACTATAATAGAAAGTTTAGAATATGTGATGTGGGAATGAAAAAAATCAAAAGAAGATACAATAAAAAAATGACAGAGGATGTTCAGTGAAGAAAAGAAGAAGAAGGACGATCGTAACTTTGCTGCTAAAGGTCTCGTGCACGATCACAACTTTGCTTATGTACGATTGCGAATTGTGCACTTTTCTGGAAAATGATGGTTTTTGAACTTCTAAAAAATCATACGTGGGATTCCATAGCTTTGTCATTCAATTCGATATATAACTTCTTCACTCGATGTCCAATTGAGTTGACTCTTAAACCAATAGACTTATAAGACATTATCTTTATTTTTTGCAAAAATTAGAACCATATGAAAAGGATTGTTTGAAGAATTTAAGGTGGAATTGTGACTATGTTGAAGTTTGATAATTAGGATGATTTTACTGATCATACGTTAGTATTTTGATTATATCTTGATTTGTAGATTTCCAAATGGAGTGATTTTTAATTTGAATTAAATTAGAGACTTAAGGTTAGAGATTGGCTAAAGAGATCAAATTCTAATTCTGCCTCTAAGAATTTCAGAATCTTATTAGAAGTTGAGATAAGAATTCTGTTGAAGCTGCAAGTGATCTAGTAAGAAATTTTGCAAGCAATTCTTGATGAACATTCGTAAGAAATTCAGTAATTGATAGCATGTGTCGAATGCACTGCAAAATTTACCTGACTCGGCACACTAAAATTTGTAGTTATGGTAAGTCAGGATCGAATCCACAGGGAATGTTTGGTTAATTTCTGTAACGAAATTAATTGATGCAAGGAAAGTATATGGGGGGTTTTTGGATTTCAAACAATTTAGAAATTAAAGTAAAAGTAAACTATCGAAAACAAATAATCGAAAATGAGAAAAGCGTTGAGTATAAGTAAGGTCTGGTTCTAAGGGTCAATCTCAGCCTAAACACAATTCTTTTTGGACTATTGATCTGAGACTAATAGAACACTCTATAAATCTTGGTTTTCCCTTAGGTTGTATTTAATCAAAATGTGATCATTAATTAAACCTAACCACTGGATAACCTATGATACAATCTCTAGATTTAATTTGGCTGTTGCAATATGAAATGGAAAATGATCAATATAGGTAGTAACCTCACACGTTTGGGTTATCTAACCTAATTCATGTTATTCCTAACGATTAATGATCATTAGATGCTACTCACAAACATCAAAAGTAACGATTACAGATTACAATCAATGTTTTAGTAATAAGTTCGAAATAAAAAATCAAAATAATATATTAAGATCATTCGTCCCAAAACCATCCAGATCAATACTAACAACACAACAATCTGAAAAGAAATTACAACTTTAAAATGATAGAAATAGCTTAACCATGACTTGGCATTGATATTCTCATTGAACCGTTGTCGGGAAACTAGCCTTCCATCCCTATTTTCATGCTCCAACTGTAGGTCATCTCCATTTGCTCCACAAGCTCTCTCCCTACGTCTGCTATATTTGGGATGGGACAAATCAAATATGTGTTTTTCCTACTATTCACGCATTCCTCTTCATGCAGACTAGCCATGACTCTCCTCCAGCTAAGTCGTGCTTCTTCTCCAAGCCGTAGCCTTTCTTCCCGCAGCTGTCTCCATGTTTTCCTTCACTGCACTATTCCTTAATGTCTACGCTATAACATCCCGTTACCTGTAGGGAGGTTAGAATAGTAAATAAGAGTAATCAATGAGAGCTTAGAAATGCATTTCCATGCTCATGTATAATATGGCATACACACACACACATTAATAGTGAAATTTTTCCATATGAAAATAATTTTACGTGCATTCATGAATAATTATGGGTATAATTAGATTGAGTTGTGATTTTTGGGAATTTTGTGAACTTTGAATTTTTATATTGGAAAATTTATTAATTATTGGATTTGTATTTTTTAATTTTGGTGAATTTGGGGAAAAATTTTCCAAAATATTGAGTATTATTGGACAAGGAAAATGTCGCTTGGCAAGTAAATTGATAAAAGGAAATAGAAATAAAAGTTTAATAGTATTGAAGAAATTTCATTAATGACTTTAGAATTTTTTAGAAATGTCATTAGAAAATTAGGGACAATTGGAGTAAAATTTGGGGTTTGATTGAACTAGTTAAGTGAGAACCTAGTTAAAGCCTGAGGAATTGGGCAAATGGGCAAGTGACAAGTGTAACTTGCCAAGCCAAGTTTTAAAACTATGTTTCTTTTAAGAAAGACAAAGACACAATTTGTATTGTCTTTATCTTCTTTGTAGCCATCTTCTTCAAGTCTCCTTCTAGTACATAGAATTTTTCATCAAATACCTTCCGAGAGACTTTTTGCTCTTCCTTATCCCACAACACTTCCACACTGCTATTTTTTTCTTCTGCCCTAAGAAAAACCGAAGCTGGTCAATTTAGATAGTGGTGTATGTGAATTGCATGGAGTTAGGGCTTTGGAATAGTTAAAGATCTTGGAACTTTTAACAAGTATTGGATAAATCCTTCAGAGTTGTGGATTTATGAAATAAAATTGATGAATTACTGTCATTTGCATAAACATGGCGTTTAGGTACATCTTCATGAACACTGTGTAAATGGGATGAAAGATATAGATATAGTGTTATTTAATATTTGATGGATTGTTGGTGATCAAGTGATGTAGAAATGATTTTTAAAGTTAGATAGAGAAATACGATGGTGTATGAGGTTAGTGTAGAGGATTATTTATGAAAAGGGTGATATGCTTTATTTCTTCACTGCACATGGATATATATATGCATGTATGTATATGTATATGTATATGTATATGTATATGTATACATGAGTAGATGAAAGATTTGGATATGATTAAGAAAATGATGTGTGAGTTGAAGAGTAGTTGAAAAATGATGGTCTGAGATGGGAACGAATGTATAAATAAAAGTTGGAAAGAAGATAAACAATATAGAAAATAGTTGAAAATGCAGAAAATGGTGGCAGTACTTGAATAGGATGAACCATCGATTTTTGGCTTTTGATGGTTCTTAACTAAATCTGCATATTTACGGGTAGTGTGAAATAGTGGTAAATAAGTTGAATGAAATGGAGTGAAAGACTAAAAATAGAAGTTTGAAGTGTTGGATTTTAGAAAATGGAAGTCTGGAATTTTTGGATATCGGAGTTAAAATTTATGGTCCTTAAGTGAAGTTGCTCAGGAGTATAGGATGGATCGTCTTATGAAGACACTTCGTCTTGAAAAGGCATTTCATCTTGTGATGACGTGTCGTCTTGTGAAGAGACTTCATCATGTGAAGGCACTTTGTCTTACGATGCCGTGTTGTTTTGTGAAGACGCTTCGTTTTGTGAAGGCGCTTCGTCATATGATGATGTGCCATCTTGTGAAGATGCT
>JANSVA010046631.1:0-13254 GCA_025504915.1 Erythroxylum reticulatum | reverse complement strand
CACATTACATAAACGATATACATGCATATATAAAAGAATACCTCATAATATATTATTAATAAACCATAATGTTCGTAAAAAAGTCACATATTTCCATTGGCCTAGAGCACACTACTATCATGAGATGCATGACCGGAACCTTACAGTGATATCAGGGCTATATTGTGCCTTGTTAGATGTAGAATACATGACATGTGAAAACTGTTTTCATAGTTGTGACACCTTAGGGTCCTATAAATTTTTGTTCGAAATTAATTATAGAAAAATGTTTTTCACGATTTTGTTTCACCAATCTATTCATAGGATGTAAGTTAATGATTTAGCATGATTGAAAATAATTTTAATCTGATTAAAATATTTAATTTTGGATTTACAAGAACATGCATGAAATCTATCTTTCTGTTGGGCATGTCATGTTTATTAGCTAAACTAATGAGGTTACACATGCTTTTTGTGGAATTTAATTCTATAAAAATTATGTGAACATATTTGATATGTTTTTATACCTCTGTAATTTTTGTAGAATTATTGAAAATTTTTAAATAATTTTATCAAACAATTTTTCAGATTTGGATAGTTTTTTTAGAAATTGTATGATCTATATTTTTGATGTTTTTGAATGTTTATATTTCGGTTATATAACCTTAAAAATATTTTTATGTGATAAAAATGTGTTAATTTGATTTTTGATGCATGTCTAAATGATTTTTTTCGAAATTTGATTTCCAAAAAAATTTTAGAAGTCATATTTGTCATTTTTGATATCTTATCTATGTTTCGGTGATCATAATAATTGTTGGGTGATTCCTAAATTAGTTTGATCATCATGAAATGACCTAGAGATGCTTGGAATGATGATTTGATTTTTTTGGAAAATTATAGAAATTAATTTTGAATTAATTTTGATAGAGCAATAAATTTTCTAGTAAAACTAGAAATTGGCATATATGACAAAATTGAAGTTGTTTGATTTTGGACATCAAATAATTATTTTAAGGTAAATAAACTATGAATTAATTTCTGAAATTAGGAATTCACGTTAATTAGAATAATATTAATTCCAAATGAAATAACATACAATCGTAATTTTAGCCAAGTTAGTAAAAGGAAGATAGTAAATCCAAGTGTTGGATTTCGCCCTTCAAGTTAGGATCCATAAGATGTCATAACAAAAATGATGTGTTTACATATATGCATTAGAGAATGCATGGTTAGGAGAATGTATGGGCTTGTATGATGGATGGTTATGGGCTTAGGCCCAATTTGATTAGGAAGTCCATATTATGCCATGTAGTTATAGTAACTATATATATATATATATATGTAAGTTATATGTATAAGACCATTTAAGTTAGATGAGACCTTAGTCAAACCCCTCACTTAGAATATTAAAACTAAACCCTTCATTTAATATGACGAGAACCAGAGTCTTTTTTAAGTTAGGATTGTTGGGCAAACCTAAGTCTGCTTTACATGGATATATTTGAACCATAGAAATAGGATTTTCGGATTAATTAGTTAGTTTTAACTAGAAGCATTGGTTTATTGGGCAAACCCAAGATCAACGTGGATAAAGGCAAAGTTGGGTAATGTACGTTAGATGTATACGTGTCAAGGGTTGATAGCCCAATGAGTTTGCACACGTCAACAGTTAATAGCACTAGATTTGATAGTTGCATTGGTGATGCAATTGGTATGATCGATACTTACCGGTTGAACTAAGGTAGCTTGTTAGGCAAACTTAAGGCTATTCGTAAGGATATTAGATATCGACCCACTAGGAGAATTCCTTTACAAGTTCTTTCAGATTTATATTAAGGGTTATGAATTCATGAAAAGTAGTGGGAGCCATAATGCGTGTTATTAAAGTCTTTATAGACATGCATTTAAGTACATTCTAATTTTTCTCTATTTGATGAAAGGTTTCTATTACCCGAGTCAACACTATGAGTACTAGCGTGAATTTAAGATCATTGATGGAAGATAACAAGTTGACTGGACCAAACTTTCTTGACTAGCTCAAGATCTTGAGAATAGTTCTCAAGTCTGAGAAGCTTGGTTATGTCTGAGAAGAACCACTTCCCCCTCCCCTTCCTATTAATGCCTTTGATGATGATCAGAGGGCATATAGGAAGCTTCTCAATGATAACAAGATGGTTAGTTGTATTAATCTAGCCATTATATCACCGGAGCTGTAAAAGCAGCACCAGGCTATGGATGCTCATACCATAGTTTATCTTCTTAGAGAGCTCTATCATGAGCAAGCAAGGTCTGAAAGTTAAGGGGACATTTCCAATGTATTTTGCACTAAAGATGAATGGCTACATTGAGCGGTTGGCTTCCTTGGGTTTGGTTTTGGATTATGAATTAAGTATTGACTTAATTCTGACAACCGATGGTTACTTATAATTTATGCTTAACTATCATATGAATAATATGTCTACTACAATTCCCGAGCTGGTCAACATGCTCAAGGCAGTTGAGCCATCTTTCTGCAAGGACAAGGTTATGATGCTGGTAAACTCTTCTGGTTCGAAGGAAAACAGCTAAAAAAAGAAGAAGTCTGCAGGGCCTAAGGGAGATGTTAAGAAACGAAAGAAGAATGCCTCAAATGGAATGTGCTTCCATTATGGAAAGGATGGCCACTGGAAGAGAAAATGTAAGACCTATCTGGAGTCCTTGAAGGAGAAGAAGGTATATGATGACTTTTAGAACTAATACATACTGATGTATGTGGTCTTATGTCCATACATTCCAAAGGTGGTTTCATAAACTTCATTTCCTTTATCGATGATCATTCTCGATATAGGTATTTGTATCTTAAGAGATATAAGTTTGAAGCCTTTGAAAGGTTCAAAGAATTAAAAAATGAAGTTGAGAAACAACTTGGGAGAAGTATTAAATCACTTTGATTGGATCGAGGTGTTGAATACTTAATCCAAGAGGTTTTGGATTATCTTAGGGATAATGGAATATTGTCCTAGTGGACTCCACCTTACATACCACAACACAATGGTGTGGTTGAGAGGAGAAACAGAACCTTGTTAGATATAGTGAGGTCTGTGATGGGTTTAGCAGATTTACCAAAATCCTTTTGGGGTTATGCACTCGAAACTTCTATTTATGTATTAAAAGAGTCTCATCTAAGTCAGTTGATGTTGCTCCATATAAGATATGGACTAACAAGAAACCCTATCTTCCTCATATGAAAGTTTAGGGTTGTCCTACTTATGTCAAGTAGATTCAGTTTGATATGCTTAAAGCTAAATCTAATAAGTGTCTACTTGTAGGATATCCTAAGGAAACTATAGGATATCAGTTCTACCATGTTTTGAAACGAAAGGTGTTTGTTTCAAAACATGTTGTCTTTTTAAAGAAATAGTTTCTTCTAAGAGAAGACTATATGAGCAAAATTAAACTTGTGGAAGTTCAAGATGCTCAAACGGACGCAGATTAACTACATAGACCTGAGACTATTTTTCACAAAGATGAAACAATAGTTCATCCTTCTGACACACAAGAAGTTTGTAGGTCAAATAGGATACGTCATGTTGTCGAGAGATACGAATTTCTCATAAGTGAACTTAACGACATATTGTTTATAAAAGATGATGAGCCTACTACCTAAGAAGAGGTTTTGAAGATTACAAAATATCAAAAATGGTTTTAATCTATGAAATCTGAAATGGATTCCATGTATGAAAACCAAGTATGGACTTTGGTTGACCCACCCGAAAGGATAAAACCCATAGGGTGCAAATGGGTTTTCAAGAAGAAAACTGACATGGAGGGTAATGTAGTTACCCATAAAGATAGGCTTGTTACTAAAGGTTGTCGTCAAAGGTAAGGTGTACTATGATGAAATGTTTAGCCCAGTAGCTATGGTTAAATCCATTAGGATACTCCTAGCCATTTTCACTCATTATGATTATGAGATATGGAAAATGGATGTGAATATGACTTTCTTTAATGGAAACCTAACCGAGGAAGTGTATTGACACAACTTGATGGTTTCATATCCATGAATGGAGAAAAGATATGCAAGCTTCAAAAATCCATTTATGGATTGAAGCAAGCATCCAAAAGTTGGAATATTTGATTTGATGAGACATAAAAGTTTGGTTTCTTACAAAATCTGGATGAGCCATATGTATATAAGAAGGTTAGTGGGAATGCAATCATATTCCTTGTATTATATGTGGATGACATATTGCTAATAGGAAACGATGTCTCTAATTTACAACCAGTAAAAATTTGGTTAGCTAAGAACTTCTCTATAAAAGATCTTGGATAAGCAACTTATATTTTGGGCATAAGGATCTATAGAAATAGATCTAAGAGGTTGCTTGGTCTTTCTCAGTCTATGTACATAGACAAGATGTTAAAGAGGTTTAGCATGGAGCTGTTCAAGAGAGGTTATCTTCCCATGGTACATAGGATTACACTTTCTAGATCTATATATCCAAAGACATAAGATAAGAGGACTTACATGAGTTTGATTCCTTATGCTTCAGCTATATGATCAATCATGTACACTATGTTATGTACTAGACTCGATGTATCGTATGCTCTAAGTGTTACGAACAGATACCAGTCGGACCGTGGTGACGGTCATTAGGTGGCTGTGAGAATATCCTTAAGTACTTAAGAAGAACTGAGGATGTATTATTGGTATATGGAGAAGGTGATCTTGAGGTAAGCAGGTATACTGATGCTAGTTTCCAATCCGATAGGGATAACTTCAACTCTATGTCCAGATATGTATTCACACTGAATAGGGGTGCAGTCAGTTGGAAAAGTTCCAAACAAGAGTTGACTACATTAAAAACTCTACTCAAAATAACTAAACCTACAATTACAGCAGTGGTGAGTCTAGGTTAATCCCATAGAAAGTGTTCGGTTAGCTTTTGTGATGAAAAAAATTGGTGTTTAGGTTTTGGGGGGGAGGGGGTTTGGTTTAGTTTCGACTAAGAAAATAAAAATGAAACTAAACTAACAAAAGCAAATTAAACCAAACAGCATAAAAATAAGGAAAGTGATTAATACATTAGGGACCTGGTCATTGATTCAATCTCAGCCTACACACAACTAAAGATACTTCACTAAATTGTTATTCTCATACCTTTCCTAACAACTATTAATAATAGGTTAATAATAAGCTCTGTTAACCCCAATTTTCCCTTAGGTCATGTTTAATTAAGAAGATTTCATTAATTAAAACTAGCTATTGAACAACCTAGAATAAGTTCTCTAGATTTAACTTGATAAATGCATTATAAGCTAGGAAAGCATATTAATCAAGGCAATAACCACATAAGCTCAGGTCATTTAACCTATGTTATGTTTGTCAGTTTTGTGAAGGTTGAAGTGGCTAAAACAAAAATTTTAAAACCAACAAAAACCCAAAAGATCTTCTCTTGTAACCAATTCATAAACCAATATAGCACAAGTCAAAGTATGCAAACCACTATACCTTGAACTTGGTCTCTAAACCAAATAGAAGGTCTCACGGCTATGTCTCCTTCTTTATAGTTGTGTCTTCTTGCTTATGGTTATGTCTCTTTTGCACCAAGTGAGATGCACTCTACGGTTTCCACCAAAGATCAATTAGAAGAGCCAAAGGTTCCCAAAGCTAGATGGTGCCTCAATAGGTTATCTTGATCCTAGAAAATCCCCAAAATAAACCATTTAAATGATGATTGATTGCTCAAAACATGAGTAAAATGGCAGAGCCTTTAGGGTATTGTAAGAAAGATGAAGATAATCAGCTTGGAGGAAGACAAAAGAGAAAAAGAAAAGCTGAAACGGTGGGAGAGAAGAGAAGCAATCAGCAATAGCTGGAACCACAACGAAAAACAAAAATCTTTCTACCCTTTTATTCAAATTAGGATTAATTAAAAACCATTTTAATTGTCCAAAAAGCACTGATGAAAATAAAGCCAAAAACAAAGTGAAAAGGGAAGCTTAGTCATAAGGCTTTATACACATCTTTATGTACATTTCATGGATAGCTCTTGTTCTCACAAAGTTGGCCATGTTAATTTTCATTTTTAAACAAACCACTTTGCCATTTATCTTATGTTTCAAAATAATTTAAACATTTGACCCAATTTCCATATAACAATACCATATAATTATATGCATTATTTTGTTGAGCAATAAATTTATATGACATGTCATACATATTAAACAAATTTATCTAGGATTAAATTTTTTAGCTAATAACATTTATTCTAATACCATATGACGACCAAAATAATTATAACATATAATTAATTTTATCTTCATATTTATATCTCTATATGATATACTAGAATAATTTCTTTTTTGTAATAAAATATTTTCTGGTGTGACCCATTGGGATCTATGTCATGTTGACGATATAATTTAAATCACTTTTAATTCCATACATCATAAGCAATATCTAGCAAAATACATTATAATTACTCAAATTATATAAATGATAAGTATCGTACACAAATCACGATCCCTAAGCAATAATTTCCCATGTCAATTCTCTTGTCTTATAATATCCTGAATAAATGCAAGATTAGAATATGTCATTCTTACCAATTTATTCCTTCTTGATTTCCAAAGTAAATCGTAAATATGATTAACTCCTTAATCATATTCCATGCATACAATATTACTTTATCAAGGGCCCAAATATATTATCCCTCATATCATATGCGAGGGATAACACTATTCTTGGTGAACATTTGTCCTCTACATAAGTTACGCATAATGTGGCATTATATATATAGCTACCTGTTACGGTTAGTGGTGGACAATTCCAAAAATACAGTTTTCTGATGGATGAAATGAAAATGAACTTCTAATACCTTAGAAAAACATTAATGATATAAACACAATCTGGGGCTATCAAATACCATGATCTCCATTATGTATCTGTGTGATTAAACCAATAACTCCTTATCGAATGGCTTGTAGAACATCACCATCATTTAATCCACACACTAATCTTTTAGTGGTCAATTTGATGTTAATTACCAAGATTAGCGACATTTCAGAGTAATCATTATTTTCAATATAGAGTTCGACATTCCAAGTCCTCAACTTGAATAATTTGTAAATAATTAAAACTCATGGAACAAAATGATATAAACCATCCAATTCATGAACGTAACTTTTAGAATACAACCATCTATGATTAGCTTCTAGATTATACCACTAACAATGTTATCCGTAATGATTAGAAGCCATTAATTGTCACAAATGAATCTTAACATTACAATTACGAATTATATTGAAATTTTAGCAATTGGTTCATACATAAAATCAATCAAATAAAGCAATCAATCATTTTTACACAAAACCCAAACAATAGATATAGGATAACATAATCAATCCCTAAGAGAGAAAGAAAAACAAACACAATGAGAGAAATAATTAACCAGGTTTTTTAGCATTAATATCACCTCCGAATTGACGTCAAGAAACTTAACCCCCAACGGGTCTCCAAAGGAATGGAGCTTTGCCCCTTTTCTTCTTCAAAACTCTAGACTCCACTCTCCAAAGATTATTCCCCAAATGAAACATGCCTTTTGCCTTTAAAAAACATTGCTTTATAGTAAAAAAAAAAGCTAGGTTTATAGTGGACAAGTGGCAACTCATAAGCATGACTTGGTGTGTCATAAGCATGGGCATGACAACACTCTCATGACCATGACTAAATTGTCATGGCCGTGAGACTTATCTCATGGCATTACAATGTGTCCTTCTTCATTCCTTTTGGCATTTTCTTGTCTCCTCTTCTAATCCTTCTCCTGCTTGCTCCATGAAAAAAATTGAGTGTAAATCTAAAAACGGTGGCTCAACAAGAATGCTTTTAGCTCATTTTAGCATAATAATTGTACCTAAAAATAAATATGATCTAAAGTGAATGTCTTAAGCAAAACATTAATCACTAAATGTCATGGATTAAAATTATTAACAATTAAACACATATCAAGTTCCCCGACATTTAGCTTTTCACTATCCTCGGGCAAAACATCAAAATCAAAATCACAGACCTAAAATATTTACTCATTTCCCATGTTTCCCAAAAATCATTTGTCATAAGCAAAGATGAATAACTTTCAAAAACCACAGTAAGAACTTAACATTCAACACTTCTACTCTTGATGGATCAACAATTATCACCTTTAGAAATTGAGCAATCTAGAGGTAGACTTAATAAAATGTGTTTAAGATAATCCCATGGGTACACTCAAACACCATTCATGATTAATACATTCCACAACTTTGCATATCAATTCATTTCTCCACCACTAAGATTCACATACACAACCATGAATCAAAGGACTTTTCTAAGGTTGTAATATGAGAAAGGGTAAGGTGAGATGTATTTGGATAGTCTAGCATAAAAACCATCAAAGTAGTGAAAAAAAAAGTAACACTTAATGCAGTATTAAGTAACATTCATTCAAAACTAAGTACCATCAATATGATGAATGCAAAAACCATGTGTCACTGCATAAATTTAAGCTCTCAGACCTTAAACCACTTAAAGCTTAACCAATTAGAAGGGATTACTAATAAAAATTGACAATAACAATACATTTAAACTATATCACTCCTTCCAATATAACATTTACCTTATATAAAACGTATTCAAATCACCCATTCCATGCAACTTTAAAAGGAGAAATTACTCATGAATAACTTTTCAAAACAATTGCACTTTTTCCTTAATGCTTTTATTTAAACATATTTTTTCTTTCCTTTTCTTTTTCCTTTCTTTTTTTCTTTCTCTT
This sequence comes from Erythroxylum reticulatum, assembly GCA_025504915.1. Classification (NCBI taxonomy): domain Eukaryota; kingdom Viridiplantae; phylum Streptophyta; class Magnoliopsida; order Malpighiales; family Erythroxylaceae; genus Erythroxylum; species Erythroxylum reticulatum. The sequence goes on along the minus strand of JANSVA010046631.1, from coordinate 4,477 downwards.
TCCTTTTTCTTTCCTTTTTTTTCATTTCAAAATTGGAAGAAGCTACATCAACCTTAGAATCCATTAACAAGACATAAAATAACATTTTAACGAATATAACCAACCCAACAAATGTGCACTCCCTCACTCTTATACTTTTATGCATCCATAGTCATCAACAATCACAGATTCTCCACTAGCTTTAAGACTTAGGTAGGACATTTGGTTAGGTTTAAGGCATGTAATGTGGTTAGCACAAAAAGAAAGGATAATAAAGCTCAAGGGGGCTTAACAAAGAAAAATTCATACACATGGGTAAACTATTTGGGTAATGTAGTTTATAAAACAAAGAATCCTATATTATTTCCATGTTAATACCAGCGATAAAAATGTAGTCTTAAATAGAAAATCAAAGTAAAGTTAAGATGAACATGTGATAAAGTTCACACATAAACAAAAGTTAATTAAAAATCAAAGTAAAGTTAAGATGAACATATCATATAGTTCACACATAAACCAAAGTTAACTATACTGATATGAATGTGTCAGTCTAATATGGCTCAAAATCTTACTGGCTTTTGTCTACCACAAGTCACTACTTTTCTAAAGATAATGCATATTGACCAATCAAAAGCGTAAAAGTACATGATTAAGTTTTCATAAATTCACTCTCTAATTATGATTATATAGTCCTAGAATCAATAGAAAAAATAAGAAAATGTTTGTGTGTTTGATTGATTCTATCTCTCTTTGATTGAAAAGTTCAAGACACATATGAAACAAAACAAACTAAAAAAACACATAAGCATATAAGAAACAAATATGAAAATGTAAATGAAAAGAAATAAACTTCCCTTGGGTTGCTTCCCAAGAAGTGCCTTTGTTTATTGTCCCAAGAATCCTTGTTTTCCTCATCACGTGACAAAATTATGATCTTTAGGTGTCACATGCACTTCCTCCACTTAAGGTTTTTCAGGATAGGGCCTAAGTGATGACCTCTCATTTTTAATATATTCCCTATCTTCAAACTCTTGATCTTTACTGAGTCCCCACACTTTTGGAACATTTCGAATGTCTCTCCACCTTTTTCCTCCTTTTATAATTTCTTTAATATGCTATATAAAGGTGAAGGGTTAATAATAACTACGAACCCAATACTCACCCTCGAGCTAAATGATGTATCATTTACTGCTTCAAGCTCCTACTCAACTTCTATTTTAAAAGAAATTCCTTGAGTAGTTCTCTCAAGATTCCTAAGCTCCTCTTCACTTTGTAATTTCTCTACACTAACGTCCCTTGGTTTCTACTCAGGTTAAGATGGTTGTGTCTCTTCATTTTGTGATTCTAAGTAATCAAAACCTTCTATCTTTGAATCACCTAGCTTGCCAAGTTCTGGATTCTAGGAATTATATCCTACTTAAATTGCACCATTTTCTGCTAGATCTACTAGAATTGTTATACACCCTTTTGAAATTGGAAAGTATTAGCACTTATAACATTAAACAATTCTTTCAGAGATGTACCTAATTTTTGTTGGCTTTACAAATATTGGATGCTAGATCTTGTATCCTACAAAAATTTCCTTCCATCCTGCTAGAATTATAGAGTATTCTACTGAATCTGCAAATTATTCTATTGAATTTGAATATTTTTAGTAGCCATAATGAGTTATAATTATTGGGTTTCGATCATGCATCACATGCATCAACTATCAAAATATACAGTAGAACATAAAATGAAAACCTAAAAATATATAATCAAACATGTGTCATTAGATGTAGTAAAACAAAACATGAACTTAAGATATGTACTTTACAATCTCCTTCATTCTTCGCTGTTTTCACCTCTTTGGGTATCGTAAGCTATAACGACCAAAGGAGGACATCTCTAATGATATCTATATGAAGAGCGAAGTCTGAACCCTCTTAGGAAAAATGGCTAGAACACACACAAATTGCTAGCTTTGTCGTGTTTTCTTTGAGAGAGTATTTTAGAAGATGGTGAACAATTCACAAAAGGACACTTTGTTTTCTTACAAATTTTGAACAAAAAATGGAGTGTCTTTGACACCCTTTGGCCTCCCTCTAACCCCCAGCATCAATGGAGAGTTAGTGGGAATTAAGTGACTTTCAATCCCACTTAATTTAGCATGAAAACATTCACCCCTTTTTTAAAGGGTAAATTTGTTATCTTGCTTATTAAAGGGTAAATTTGTCATCTTGCTTATTAAAGGGCAATTTTGTTATATTGCTTATTAAAGGAAAATTTGTCATCTTACCTAATAAGTAAGATTCACATGTGTCATATGATTTACAATCAAATAACCCTAAACTACTACACTTTTGTAGCTTAGTCATGCATCTCTCATATTTTGGATTCGTATCCAAAACCATTTTCCTCATTCTTCGCATCTCAAATGCATGTGACCCATTAAGTTCTCATTTATGCTAGCCACTTAAATTAATACTTAATTTAAGCACGTCATAAGTGGTATCTAGCAACACATCATAACCCCCAATTGACCAAAAAGTCAGTGGTTTGACTACAAACCCTTCAATAGATAATGTTCCTGTGCAATTCGTCCTTTTACCATTTTATACCCCACTTAGTTCAGAGTATGGTTAAAGTTTCAACTCTCACTAGACTGACTATGTCACATCTAGCCCAAATGATGTTAGTTTTTGTCCCCGAGGCTCATTACTCAATCAGATATGTTACTTAAGACTATCTTTATGACATTTCTATTATGGCCAGAGATTTTTGAGTAATACCCCGACAAGAGGTTGTGGGTATCATCTCCCCATATCAAGAGTAGTGAATCCTTTATTGAGTACCCAATTAAATTCAAATACCTCAAGCCATACCCAATCACCACCCTACGAGCACCTCAAGTCTAAGGATATTTGCACTATTGCTATGATGAGACTATCACTAACACTAGAATAGATTATCTATATGATTGTCTCATGGTAGGTCATCCAATATACTTACTACTCTTACCAAGCATCCATATGTTAACTCTAAACAACTTATTGTTATAGCTTATGAGATCCACAACTTGATCTAATTAAGGAGTATAACATGTGTTAGTATGTCCGAATTAATAATGTCCCTTCTCATTAATCCTATAACTAGGGATAATTTAGACACTAACATAATTACACATGACAAGAATCTTATTATCATTATCTCATCATAATTTCCTTTATGTTATGTAATGTATTAAGGACTTCATTAATTTTATTTAAGATCACTATCAATTCATAAAGAACATGAACATCAAATTAACGAAAATTCCTTTTATTATTCATAAAGATTTGTACAATAAGTGCTAAAGACGATTGCATTTAGAGCACTTTTCTAACAATAATAAGAAGCTTCTAGTTTATATAGGAATTGTCGTGTATCCTGTAAACTATCATGGAAGTAATTTTATTAGATATGTCATCCATAACTAAAGCTTGTATGATTAGTCTAAACTTGGTTATAAGATTGGGAATATGAGTTACCAAAAAAATTACTTGCTTCCATGTATTTTTTAACAAACAAGCACTAAAAAAGTTGAAAAGATCATGAAATAACTAAAAAGAAAATAATTATAAACAAATATGTACAAAACAACAATTAAAATCAAGAACAAAAAATAAAACATCACACTCCCCGACAACAGATTTACAATTATAGCAATTGTGAGTCTAGGTTGATCCCATAGAGGCTGCTCAATACTTTTGTAATGAAAAGAATTAGTATTTAGGTTTTGGGGGCAGAGGGTTTGGTTTGGTTTCAAATAAGAAAATAAAAACGAAACAAACTAAAAAAAGAAAATTAAATTAAACAACATAAAAATGAAAAAAAGTGATGAATGCGTGAATTAAAGCCTTTTCATTCTTACCCTTGGAGGTCAAATTAAAATTTTAATTCAAAGGATTGCAATATAGAATGCAACCTCAAGTCGTTTCACTTAATCGGAACCTAGTGAATGGTTATAAGCTAGCCTATGTGTCATGATATGAAAGATAAATTAGCAAAGAAAGGGCTTTGATCTTTGGAAATCTTGACAAAATTAAATGAATTGTGAGAGAAAAAATGTATAAAACGTGTTTTTTGGATTTTGGGAAGAAGAACGTAAAAATTAAAAAAATGATCAAATGGAATATTATCCTCTTGAAAATGAGCTTTAGCTATCATTGTTCAAAATAAATTTTGATGGGAGTGAAATCACTAAGTTTCAAATTGTAAACCTTAAATAACTCTTTAAGTCCAATGTCTTAATCAACGAACCCCATTTCTTAAGACCTTGTTGAATGCCCTAAGTGTGTGTAATGGGTAAGTTAATGCAACAAGTCACTTTGGGATCTGGAATCAACTCAATATCAAACACAACTAAGCAGACAAAAGACAATCAATAAGATCACAAAGAAACATATATGAGACTTCATATATTTAAGCTCCAAGTTCTACATCAACACATCCCAATAACACATTGAATATCTAACAC
>JANSVA010046620.1:0-13254 GCA_025504915.1 Erythroxylum reticulatum | reverse complement strand
TTTTGTTAACCAAGTTGTCCTGGAAGAACAAGAGGTAAATCAAATTGGTTAAGGATACAACAACAAGGAGAGGATAGGTTGACAAAGAAAAAGATTCAAAAGAAAAAGCTTTGGATACAAGAAAGAGAGGATAGCGCAGCGAGGAATTAAGCTGTAGCAAAGGAGTCGGTAATATCACTATCTTGTTTATGTTTCTTGTTATCCTTATACCATATCATGTATAGATTGGCATGATGATTTGGATATATTGCTTCTTCTGTAAATAAGATTTCTAAAAAAATTTGAAATCTACCAGTTCTTCAAATATGGCATGCTTTCTTTTCCCGTCCAGAAGCATTTGCAGAACCTTCTAGGCATGCTTATTTACCCACGACTAGGACTTGACAGTTACAAAACCAAACAAGTTCATTTCATGTGCAAAAATAATTAATCAATCATATTCACATGCATCAAACAATTCAAACATTTATTGTCTCAAGTTTAGAGCACAATCAGCATAAAACACAATTCAATTCAGTACTAAACAGAATAAAGTAAAGTGCGAGCGTCCTAGAGATTACTGACAGCTTTACAAATCATTCAATGGAGCAAAATCAATAGCAAACAAAACAGTCAAAGCAAAACCTTCAAAATTTTGTTACTGAATTACTTGCAGATACTCAAAGATCACTTACAAACATTTACTTACAATTGAGTTTGTCTAAATTACTTACGAAAGAGACCATCTAAATTACTTACAAAAGCTCTCTTATTGTTTATTGCCTAGAAGTTCTAGCAATATCTGGAATCGGTCGCTCTATAGGTGCCTCTAAAACATTTAATGCAAACACATAGCACTATTGTACATGGTTAAGAATTCATTTATGCACATTTATGTATAGTAAATATGTATGATGTATGATTATGACAAATTTCGGGTTTCTTATCCTTAATCTTGTCACATTGTCAATCATGTGAAACCATATTCAATTTCTCAATCCAGATTTATCTAATAACCAAATTTCGGGTCCACTTTGCTCAATTATTCACATCAGAAAATTGAGGTAATTTGATAACACTTCCTTCTAGAAAGTTTTTCTCCTATGTCTTAAATTTCTAATGAAGATCATTCCATTTGGTTCTGTATACTGAATGTTATACTAAAAAAATCTCAGACTGTACTTAAGCTTCATCAGAATTCTTATCTCAACTTCCAATCAGATTCTGAAATTCTTAGAGGAAGAATTAGAATTCAATATCTTCATACAATTAGTATTCTTATGTCTTTACTTTAATCAAAATCAATAATCATATCATTCTGAGGTCTACAGATCAAGATATAGTCCAATTACCGAAGTATGCTCAGTAAAAATCATCTCAGTTATCATACTTCAGCACAATCACGTTTCCATCTTAAATTCATCAATCAATCCACTTCAGATTATTATAATTTTTGGTGGGGATGAAAATCAATGTCTTATGAGTCCATTGGTTCAAGAATCAAGTCATTTAAATGTCGGGTGAAGAAGTTATAATAAAAAGATCAAAGTATGTTCAGAAAATAACCTCTTTCGGATAAACAGGGAAGTCGCGCGATCGTGTACAAGCACGACCACGACACTCCTGGTGGACCTGCGCAGTCTTCTTCTTCACTGCACCTATTTTCCTCTTCTTCTTTAATTCTTTCTTTCATTATTTCAATTTTCTCATTTCTAAACCATCTATTTTGCATTTCTATATCCAATACAAGTTATAAACCAATCAGATTCAATTTTCCACTTCAAACAACAAAAATCCGAAACTTCATATACACTTCCTCTCTCTCTCTACTGTAATTTTCTAAATTTTTATTCTCACTTCAATCTTCTTTCATTCTTTTTCCATATTTTTCTCTCTTTTACACTTTATAATCAATACATTTAATGCAGTAACCATCTTTTCTACTTCCATTTCAGCTCTACAACACACAACAAAAATCTAAATTCCAGATTAAACACAAACATCAAAACAGAGCACTATTCATATAACTCTTTTAGATTTTCTGCATTTTCTCCATCTTCTAAATCTTTCTTCTTCACTATTTCTAACTTATTCTCACTACATATCCACTACCATTCTAACTTCTCTTACTTTCGAATAACTTAAAATTCAAGATTAAAGTCAATTACTAAAAAACGAATCTCACCCATATTTCACCATCTACAACTTTCTTTTACTAGTGTAACTTTATTTTCAAACCATAACCAATACAGAACCTATAGCCACACTATTCTATACCACAATTTTCTGCACTTAATTGCATCACAATAAACTTCAATTCTCACAATCTTAAATACATAATTTGCACATTTTCAAATTCACACCAAGTTTATATAATACATCCTGGGCATCACCGAAGCTATTCATTCATGCATGTACTCATTTCCAATGCTACAACAATCATCAAATTTAGTTACAAAGTATCCAAAAAAATGTAACACAACTTGCTTCTTCAGCAAAATCCGAGTTTTGACAGTGAAGAACAAGGTTTTGGTATTGAACGAAGAACCAAGCAAAAATCAAAGAACAACAAAGAGCTACAAAATTTTGCCTTTCAAACCACGTGCTTACGAGTCTTATTAATTCCTTGACACATGGATCCTTTGCATGTGAGCCATTGGTCACCCATATAGAAAAACTACATGTCATAATGTCATTTGTCCATTTTCTTAATCTAAAATACCCCAAAATTTTCAGAAAAATTCCTAAAATTCTCAAAAAATCCAAAATATTACTAATAGTCTCCAAATAAATTTTAACCTCTAATAATCCATAATTTATAATTTGATCTTATTTATAAATCTATTTTACCCGAAAAATGTTGATGAGTACATGTACAGTTATTTGTATGTATCAAAAATAGATATGTACATTTCAGTGAATACTCAATATGCATAGCATATACTGCACTGTAATTCCTCAATATTCTAACCCCTAACATGGGGCATTATACCAATCATTTATCTAAAAAAATTTGAAAAGAAATATTTAATGGTAAAGGTATATTTGTTGATTTTTTGTGTTTAATATTCCTTTAATATAATAGTTGCATTATCAGTTATAATTACATAATAATGTTTCTACGTATAGATGAAGTAATGTAAACTATTGACGATCCTGATTATAAATTTAGCTATCATCTTTCCTTTACATCAGGTTTGTTATCTTTAATATATGTTTTTGGATTTACTTATTTTTATGTGATTGCTTTGATTTTTTATAATTGAATATAATTATTTACTTGTGTGTTTTTATGCAGGTTTTAAATTATTGTATTTGCTTATTCACTCAACTTTAATCTCTACTCTCTACTCTCTAGCTATAATTGATAATTTTAATTTTATAAATTGTATCATTAGACAATTTAATAATATTAGGACAGTGACACTTTTTTATAATAAAATGACTTTCATGACATTATTGTTTTATATTCCAAACAGGTTTAACCATGCTTATATGTTGTAAAATTTTGGTACAATAATAACTCTACAATTAAGATGAGTTAAGATTTATCACTAATTTAGATATCATGTTGAGCAAATTATATTTAAGTATGACTAATCAAAAAAATATGCTAATTAAACGAATGTGACATTTCTCATATAACATCTTTTAGTTCATTTTCTTTTAAAATAAATTTAGTTGAAAATTATTTCATTTCAAACTTTTATGCTTATTTAATTTAATGTATACATTTTTAAAACTATTTTTATTAAGTAAATATATTAATTAAATGAACGTGACATTATCATACAACATATTTTCGTTCACTTTCTTTTAAAATAACTTTAATATGAACTTATTCATTTCAAAATTTTATGTACATTTAATATACACATTTAAAAAAAACTCAATTTTGTTAAGCAATTGTGTTAATTAAATGAATGTGACATTTCTCATATAACATCTTTTGGTTCATTTTCTTTTAAAATAAATTTAATTTTAAATTATTTATTTTAAAATTTCATGTACATTTAATATATACATTTATTTAAATCCATTTTATTGAAAAATTTTATTAGTTAAATGAAAGTGACAGCTCTCATATAACATCTTTTGGTTCACTTTTTATTAAATAAATTTTGTTTAAAATTATCCATTTTAAAATTTTATGTAAGATTGGTGATCCATTGTAAACCTTTGAACACATTCGTTTAGGATGACAAATTCCCAACCACCTTAGAAGACATTGCTAAACTATTTTTTTAAATTAAGAAAAAGGGCAAGCTCGATTGTACATTAGGTCAAGCTTGGGGTTGATGTGCACTATTCCTTACTTGAGCTTGACCCAACCCACTGCCAATACTATTTATAAGCATGTCTTTTTTTTAGAAAGGAAGAAAAACATAACAAATTACATGATAATTCTCGTGTGACAGACCCCCGATTCATTCTCGACAAGGAGAGGTATGCATCCCCTAGGTGGGTGCTCAAAAGAAATGATTTCTAAGGAGAACTGTTCGGCAAAATTTGCAAGCCAGTCCGCACATCGGTTATCTTCGCGGTAACTATGCCCAAGTAAAACAAACCAGTTACGGGAAAGGAGTTCATGAATGCTCAACACTAAAGGGTTTAAGGATGATGCCCTCGCCTGCGAAGAAGAGAACCGACCGGTCACTTCGCGCGAATCCACTTCGAGGACTACATGGCGATATCCCAAAGCCCATGCTAGCTTGAGGCCCGAATGCACCCCTCAAAATTCTGCAGATAACGGAGAACACCCGCTAATGTTTTGAACGAAGCTGCCCAGCCAAGTGCCAAAATTGTCGCGCAACAGGCCACCTGTTGTGGCCGAAGAGCTGGATCCTTTGTATGCGCCATCTGTATTAAGTTTCACCTAGCCAGGGGTAGGTTTACTCCAACCGATCAACAGCTCCCTACGAGTGCAATTGCTCTGTTGAGTTCTTTGTTGCCAAACAACTTCCCTGTAAATGTGTTGAACATATTCTAGCACTGGCTACTCTAGAGAGATCGGCCAGGAGAAGAGATACTCGAAGAGGGCCCTATTTCTCCAGGACCAGAGAAACCAGAATGCGGTGCCAAAAATAATAGCCCAATCGAATCCTCCGACTTCCCTGTGTGTGTGGAGGTTCGTGGTGAGCCAATCATAGTGGTCCAAGGAAAAGAACTCTGTTGTGATAACCTAAGGTGGGAACCGTGCCCAAAGAAGGCAGGCTTTTGGGCAGTCCCAAACGACATGTAGAGCGGACTCCTCTAGATGGAAATGATAGCATGTCACATCTGCAGTGAGACTTCGGTGCACTCGCTGTTGATTAGTGAGAAGCTTGTCGTGCCAAAGGAGCAAACGAAATGTGCGGATTCATTAGGGCCCTTGCCACTTCCAGATAGACCGCCAGCTGACATTGCCCATAGTTTCCTCATGCTGCAAGATCATAGAGTAAGCTAATGACGTTGTGAACTGCCTGCTCTCCATACGACCCCAGATAAGTTTATTTGACCCTCGGGACAGCGTAGGTGGAAGGATACCTGCAATAGCCAAACAAACTGTCAAAGGGAGAAAATTTTGAAAAAGGGCCCAATCCTAGTTGCCAGTGATAGTGGTAAAATGGTGCCCTCGGTGGTTAAGCATTTCGGGGGGGATCGGTGCCACTGCATGAGAAAGAAGGGGGCCCCAGTCAACGACCCAAGGATCGAGCCAGAATCTCATTCTGTAATCATCCCCTATCATCCACTTCATTCCCTGAAGCACATGGGGCCAAGTCGCTTTGATACTCCTCCAAATCATCGAGCCACCTGTAGCATCAAGGGAAAAGGGAGAATTGTTAGCATCAAATTTATATTTCACAGAAAGCACTTGAACCCATAGAGTTACGGGCTTGGAAACCATGTTCCAGCTGAGTTTTGTAAGAAGGGCATCATTGGTTTCCCTGATTTTGCAAAGACCAAGACCCCCTAACTCCTTGGGCAGGTAAACCATGTCCCAATTAACCAAGTTGATCTTCTTAGAATCAGGTGTCAAACCCCACAAGAATTGGCACATTATTTTCTCCAGATCATCGCACAATTGTCGCGACAGGCGGACCGTCTGCATCGTATAAATAGGGATCGTAGCAATGACAGTCTGAGTCAACGTGATTCTACCGGCGAGCGATAAAAGATTAGCAGACCAACCCGAGAGGCGGTGTTGAACCATGTCCAGAATATGTTGGTAAGTGTTCCTGTTAACCCGTTCGTGAAGAAGAGGCACCCCTAGATACTGACTTAAATTATTAGTCTGCTTGAATCCCAGGGCCCCGCTCAGGGAATGAGCCAGTGTGGACGGAATATGTCTAGACAAAAAGCAACAAGACTTGTCTTGGCTGACCCATTGACCCAAAGAGGTGCATAAGGTATCTAAAGTGGCACGAATTTCTTATATCTAGTCAAGGGAAGCTTCTGCGAACAGAATGAGATCATCGGAAAAGAATAAGTGGGATAGGGGGACCGTCTCGGCTTAAGCAAATCGGTTTCCATCTTCCTTAAGCTATAGACTCATTAATTAAGTGCCCAAGTCGTTCTATACAAAGAACGAATAGGTAAGGGGACATTGGGTATGGAAACCGAGGATTTGTATGGAAACCGAGAGAAAGAGGCACTAAGTTTCCCATTCCAGTGCATTTGTATGGAAACCGAGGAGAGGCATTTCATGATAAGATTAATCAGCAAGTCCAAAATCCCAAACTTAAAAAGGGTATCTAGGATAAAGTCCCAGGAAAGTCTATCATAGGCTTTCTCGAGATCCACCTTGATCGCACTGAATCCTTTTTTTCCCAGATTTTCTTTTCATAGAGTGTAGCACTTCTTGAATGATGATGATATTGTCCATGATTTGATGCGCGGGTATAAAGCTACATTGAGTCGGTGCAACTAGAGTATCGAGATGAGGCTGTAGACTAGCTACAATGAGTTTGGTAATAGCTTTGTACAGCACGAAACAAAGCGCTATAGGCCTAAATTGGGTTATCGTCGTGGGCTTGGGGTACGTGGGGATGAGTACCAGAATGGTACGATTGAGCTCAGTATCCCAGATTTCGTGATGGAAAATTTTCTGAAGGAACAAAGTTAAGGATGGGCTGACTGTGGCCCATTGAGATTGATAAAAAAGAGCCGTAAAATTGTCCACACTTGGAGCCTTGTTCAGAGCCATCTTAAAAAAAACAGTCTTGATTTCCTCTAGGCTGGGAGGAAGTTGCTAGGCTGTAATATCCTGGGGGAAGAGATGGGGGAACATATCCGAAAGTTGGGGATTCCTAAGTGACGGGCCGTCCTGATGGTAGAGATGGGCAAGAAAGTTTTGAACTATCCGTAAAATACTCAGAATATCAGATCTCATAATTCCCTATTCATCTTAGAGGGTGATATGAGAGATTTATGTTGTTTGTTCTTGGTAATGGTGAGATAATAATTCGTATTCCAATCAGCCTGGCTTATCCATTGACATCTGACGCGTTGATGTCAGTAGAGCTCTTCCTGATAGAGGACTTATTCCAGCTCGGTGCAGAGATGCTCCTTTAGGTCATGAAGGGAATGGGAGTCTTAGGTTTCCAGAGCTATTTGGATGCCTTGTAGCCGAGCCACAAGCCTCTTCTTCGATAAAAGATATTCCCGAAGGTGTTAGAGTTCCATTCTTGTAAGGAATGGGAGAGACTGGATAAGGTGCCACTAATATTAGTGGGATCTAGCTTTCAGGCCTATTCGATGACTTGGTTAAACTCATCATGCGTCAACCAGGTTGATTGGAAGTGGAAAGGTTTTGAGATATGCTACAACTGGAGATTGTTGTGCAGGTGCACCAAAAGCGGGCGATGGTCAGATTTGAGGAAAGGGAGATGCTGAACTGAAGTGTTGTGAAGGGTGGAATGCTAAGAGGTAGAGCAAAGAACTCAGTCGAGCCTAGCTAAAATGTGTCCTCTTTTCCAGGTGAATTTGGGCCTAAAATAACCGAGATCATGAAGGTGATAGTGGTGAACACAGTCTTGGAATTAGTTGTTCACTATGGGAAGAAGTCGGGAGTCCCCTCGCTTATTGGAACTGTCAAGTTTACCATTGAAGTCACCCCCCAGGATCCAAGGTTTAGAAACAATTCAAGTAAGTTTACGGAGATAATCCCACAGAAAGTGTTGCAGGGAATGATTCGGGCTAGCGTAAATTGCTATAAAATCGAAATTAAACCGACCTCATTCAATGTTGGTATGCACGAATTGGCAATGGGCTAACAAAATCCGAACCGAGATAGTACTGTTCCACATTAACCAAATACCGCCAGAGAATCCTAAAGCCTTTACTCTGAAAGAATGTTCAAAGCCTAAGCTACGAATAACCCTCCGAGCTCGATTGCCACTAATTCTCGATTCAACGAGCACAGTAAGAATAGGTCGATGAGTCTTAAGATAATTTTTCAGGATGGGCTTGAAGGCTTTACCTCCAACCCCTTGGCAGTTCCGAATGAAAATGGACATAAGAGGACGTCTTAAAAAAAGTAAACACTAAGATACTTGAGTGTTTACTAGGGGAATGTCCATCTCCCTCAAGGGGTCTGTCGTAGAGGTCATCAATTCCTCTACTGCGGGTGAGTCTGGAACGCTATGTAGCTGGCTCACTGGATGCATTTCAGCATCAACGTCTGGCGGACGACCAAGGGACAGAAGAGTGGGAGCAGAGGACGAAGGCAAGGGTGAGGACTTTCCTACGTCTTGGGTGGGGGCTCCGACTGTATGGCAGCTCTCTTCCAATTGCATGGTGTCGGTTAACGTGGAATCTTGGATAATAACCACGACATGGGAGGGTATAGAGACGACTATTTGAGATGCGGAGGATGACTGTGGAGGAGGCGATGTCTGCGTCTGTGTTGGGGGAGCTTGGGGAGTGTTCGTTGGTGTCGTAGAAGACGACGTCGCATGCATAGGCAGCTGCTAGTTTGTCCTGGACGAAGACTTCGCTAGAGTTGGGGTGGGCACAGGGGCTGGCCTTTGAACGTGGGTGGACCATGGATTAGGTGTGGGCTACAGGTCATGCAGGCCTTGTTCTGTAAGGAGCCAAACCCACATGCGGCTCGTCCTGTAGCACCCTTAAGAGACAAACGCTGCTGGGTCTTTGGTGTCTGGCAGCATTGAGCGGACTGCTGAAGAGACGTGGGCGCACCATAGACGTTGTCTCCTGCTTGGTGCTGGTGACCGTTAGACTATGCCTGAGGCGTCAACTTGGTCAGAATGTTGAATCTCGAGCCCCTCAAAGTCTCGGGTGCAACTAGGGTTCGTCTGTCACTTCCGAGATCTGATGGGGGTTGAGGTTGGCGACGAGGACGGCACCGCACCTGCACCCAGGGGTTGTAACTCGTCATTAGAGGTTCGATCTCCATCCAGTCGGGGAGTGAGGACGTCTCCTCCTGTGCGAGGGTGGGAGGTTCCCTGATTTCACTTTGTTCGGGTCGGGTTGTGGGGTAGGCGGTGGTTCCATGGACGACGATACCGCATGTGAGGCAGATAGGAAGTAAGCCTTCATACGCAACTTTGATTATTTCTCCATCCAGCTTAACGAAGGGGCCAAGGGGAGAGCTAATGTCAATTTCGACAGTGACCCTAGCGAACTTCCCTCGTTGGGAATGTTGGGTATTGGCATTAATCTTTATTGTTCCGCCGATGAGATTCCCTAATGCTGTGAGAATTGTAGGGTGGTAGCGAGCCACTGAGAGTTTAGGTAACCTAATCTAGGAGACTACGTGCGAAACTCGGTTGGTCGAGGGGTGAAACACTAGGGTCCAGGGCTGGACTGACAGAATATGGCTGGCAATAATCGAGGGACCTTGTGTAAGCGATTTGAGTTAATCTTCAATCTCAACGAAGTTGATCAGGTAGAATTCATTCTCCAGATCCACGATTTTCATAGGCCCTTGGGGGTTCCACATGGAGCGGATGCGATTTTGAAGGAGAAACCCAGCTTTCTGCTTGAGAGCTTGAACACAACTGCCTTCTCCCATTTCCTGTCTAGGTGTCCTCTAAGATTGCTTGATAATTCGAGGCCCGTCCCAAACTTTCTTGGTACTTATTTAATGTCCCCTTCCTTAATTGCTGTGAATTCTTCTTCTGGACAATCTAATTCAGTGTTCTATTTGGTATTCCCAATTACCACCGCACTGTAACTGGAAGAAAGAGCTGGTGGGTTTGGTGACGAGGGAGGAGGATCTTCCTCCCTTTCTCTAATCCTCACTTTTTTGGCAACATGACCAATAAAAGCCTAAGAGGTGAGCTGGGCATTTGGATTGTTGGGGTGGATGGGTTGTGAAGCGGTGAAAATCATCGCTTGTTCTGTGTGTGCTGTCATATTGTTACTCATTGAAGGCACCGAACAACACAAAGGAAAGATTAGCACACTCGAGGATGATAGAGTCCTCCAAGTGTTCGAAGAAATTGATGAAAGAGTTTATGCGCTCGTAGTGTTATTTCCTTTGTTTGCCTAAAAGATTAAGCATGTCTTTTTATTGAGGAAGAGTGGTTGAAGAGTCATTGCGCTCTTCAACCATCCCTTAAACATTGCATTACACCTTGTCCAACTCATCAAGTTTGGTGAGTTTCGTGTAAGCATGGGAATAGTTCTATGACAAACTCGATCTTATTTTTGACAAGTAACCATTACTCTTGTCGTTTACCCACTCTGTACAATTTGTTTTATGGATAAGTTCACTTACATAAATTTGTCTTGGGTTGTCAACCAAATATAGATAATATAGTGATGACATGTCCACACTACTTTGTTGACTAATACCCAATTTAATTTCCTTCGATGTTTGATTCAAATGGTTTGATTCAATCATATTGATGAGTATGACATTGAAGTAGTGGTAAAATATTTGGGTTTTGAGTTTTGAGTTTTAGAGTTTCAAGATGTATCCTTTGGTATCTTCAAAATTTTTCCGCCATGAATTGTTAGATTTTATTAATTGCACGATAACAATATCTCAATGAAAATCACGCTAATACGCGGAGTGTGAAGAGATCCTGTAATAAACATGTATTTATGTTAAAGATTGTCACCTATAAATTATGGTGACAATCATATGGATCATGGATGACAATCTCAAGTATTATGAATTGTTATCTTGTTTGTTTCCATCACTAATAGCATCAAAGTGTCTATATTTTAGATGATCTTATTTGTATCGTGGTCCTAAATAGCTTTTAATGTTAAAATTTATTGTAAAATGATTTTTCAAGAATTTATTCTAATTGGTGCAATTACATTTTATACTAAAATCTATTATCAGTTTATTAAATTAAATGCATTGCTTTGTGTCACTAAGATATGTAAGAGATTCCAAAAACATAGTTGGTGAGGAATTGCATTTTGTCGGGAACTTATTTGATACATAGTTGAGGATAGTAACTACAAGTTCCACTTTGTTTTTGTAAACAAAGTAAACGGAAGATTAGCATTAGACATTAATTTTCGACAAGATGTCAAGAAAGTATAGTAATAGTTATCATTACCATTTGCCAATTGCCATAGCTGAATTGAGCGGAGGTTAAGTCGTAATTAGCAGATACATACCGCGCAAATGTCCAGTAACAACGCCCTTTTAATTTAATTTGTTATATTATTGTATAATTTTAATGTATAAATAAATATCGATAATTTAGAAATTTGTAATTAAATTATAAATATTTAAAATTTGTAATGTATATTTTATAAAAAAGGTTTAAATTTGTTATATTAAAAATATATAAGATAGAATATCATAAATGAATAAGTAAAATTAGTGAGTAAAAAGTTGGGATGAAAAATTTAAAAATTAAGGAAATGTATAGTTTAATTACTCTGTTATAAATGTATAAAATATATAAACTAAATTAAAAAACTCAAACAAAATAAGTTTAAAATAAATAAATATTGTATAATTTAAAATTTTGTTATAAGATTATTAATATTTAAATTATTAAATGTATAATAAGAAAAGAATTATGATAGAATTATTCAAAACATATAAATTTGAATATAAAAAAAGAACTGGTAAATTTAGTTAGTAAAAATTTGGTATGAAAAAAATCAGGAGATGAAATATAATCATATACCCTATACAAAACTTAAGAATATATAAGTTAGAATGTAAAAAAATAGAATAGTAAAATTTTTTATCTAATGGGAAAATTAAAAAAACATAAAATGTATTGTTATTAAATAAATATTATAGTTAATCAAGGTAAAAAAAAAGTCAATTGCTTAATTTAAAATGATGTGAAAAAATTATAAATATTTAATGTAAGTAAGTACAAATATTATAATCAATCCCACCCGTGACCGGAATAAAGTTATTATATTTAGCTATTTCAGTTAATTAAGATAATGAAAAAGTCCTAACATTTGATATTATTTAATGTATAAATGAATATTTTGTAATTTAAAATTGTGATCAAATTATTAGTATTTAAATTTTCAAACGCGATCAAATTATCAGGATTTAAATTTTCAAATGTATATTAAGAAAGGAATTATGATAGAAATATTAAAAATATATAATTTAGAATACTAAAAATGAATAATCAAAATTAGGTTGTAAACTTTTAAATGTATATTAGGAAAGGAATTATGATAGAAATACTAAAAATATATAAGTTACAAAATTAAAAATGAATAACTAAAATTAGATTATAAAATTTTGGAATGAAAATTTTTTTAAAAGTAAGAAATGTAAAGTGTTATGTATTTGTTATAAATGGATAAAATATAGAAAGTAAATACAAATATAAAAAATCTAATTAAAAAGTAAAAAATTATATCATCATTCAATTATTAATTTGTAATCATTTGAATAATTTAGTTATCATTAAATAGGTCAATATTCGGAGTGAAAAATAAAATAATTTAGTCCTTGTATACCTCGATATTTATTGTATATGCTCAATCGTATGCTTTTTATAAGACTACTCAAGTCTTGAGTCAAGTCACACCACTTATTACAAATCTTGCGAAAGCAAGGGTGTGACTTTTTAAACGATGCCGGTCACTAAAAATTATTTTTGACTTAACATTTACTTAAATACATACTCCGATGCATTTGCTACTACTACTACTAATAATTGATTAATTAAAAAATAGTTAACACATTTATAATGATTATATATATATATATATATATATATTAAAAGTCACTGCTAAGTCACAACCGTGACAGAGTTATATATATATATAAACATTTTTTATTAAATTATTGATTAATTAATTATAATATATTTAACACATATA
>JANSVA010046570.1:0-13257 GCA_025504915.1 Erythroxylum reticulatum | reverse complement strand
TGATCTCCCAAAAATGCCCTTGAACATCCTTATTACATTAACACTTTAATTCCACTTTCCCATTCAATAAATCCTACAAACCTTGACATAATTATAACTCCAAAAATTTAATCTATCTAAACATCAAAACTATTTCAAATAATATTTAACTTAAAGAAAAAAAATTTAAGTTCCAACAGGGAATCTGAGGATAAAGCCAAAACAGGTGGCATCTATAATAAAGATGTGGTGAACACATTAGAAGAAAAGTTGGAATTAATGAGTAAAAAGATTGATAATATGAGATTGATAGCTAAATCAACACAAATGAATACAGAGACTTTGAGTAGTAAAAATGAGCTAAAATTTTAAGAGAAAGATAAAGAAAGTAACTAAAAATTTATTATGCAAGAAAAGAAGGCTGAGCATAAGGAGAGAGAGAGAGCATTAAAAGAACAAAGTGGCCAGAAAACACCAATTGAAAATCTCAAATCCAAGTGGTCAGTTTTAAAGATGTTTAAACAATTATATCTTAACATTCCTTTTTTTGAAGCTCTTTCTCAATGATTACTTTAAGTGAGAATTGCTCAACCTTCTTATAAACAAGTTAACTTAAAAAATTAAGGATCTTGGCAGTTTCACTATCCTTTGTAATATTTTTAGTTAAAGGAACTAGTGGATAGAGGAGATAGTATTAATTTGATGTCACACAACATGTTTAACATATTAGGATTATGTAAACCTAAACCAAATAGGATGAGTATTCAATTGCAAATATATCAATAATCTTAAGGGCATTATAGAATTTTTTTCTTAAGGTTGATAAATTCATCTTTTATATTAATTTTATGGTTTTAGATATGGAGGATGATGTTGAGGTTCCCTTTATATTAGGATAAGCTTTCCTATATACTATTAAAGCTATAGTATATGTGCATTATAGGAAATTAATCTTATGGTTAGGGGACAAGGATATAGCTTTTAAGATATCCAAAGCCATAAGACATCTTGCTGATAAAGATGATACTAGCTTCTCTACAGATGTAAATGAATAAGCAGGAAAATAGTCACAAAAGATCTATTAGAGACTTGTATCATGCAAGGAGAAGAATGGGAGATGGATAAGCCTAACAGAGTATGGCATGCATCTTAAAGCTAATGAGCCTATGAATAAAAAGAGGAACTTTGAGGAGATTGAGAGACAGAATAAAAGTACAATTAAGCTTTCATTTAAAGATCCACTATGATATAGAGCTTGAGTATATTCTTACTAAAAGACACACTAAGAAGAACTTATTATAAAGTAACTTGTGATTTAGGTGTTATTACTTTAATTTTGTAGCTTTTAGGATCTTTACCATTAGTTTTAGTATGTTTTATCATGATGTTGGATTTATTACATATGTTTTTAAGTTTAAAGTAGTTTTAAAGTCATGGATTTATATATATTTTGATGTTATTTTATTGTTTGACTAGGATATCTTACATAAAATAAGATTTGGTTAAATTTTGTAGGCTACACAAGCAGCATAATATCCAAAATATATTAGTTTTTTTCCATATATTACAAAACATCCTTACATATCTCCAAAGAATAAGTCATTAGTTGAGGAACCCTAATGATAGATTAAAGATAAAGGATTATTGATGGCATTGGACAAAGTTGACATTCTTTTATTATTAGGGGAGTAGTAATTATCCTAATGTCCCCTTTTCCCTTATTATCTAATTTTTTATTGTTCTTGTATGTCATATATATTAGGGACAGTGCATAACTCAAGTGTAAGGGGATTAATTACTTATGCTTATCATTTTTTTATAATTATCTTAATATGGAAATAATTATAGCAAAATTTTTAACTTTAAGAAATATTGATTAAGTATCTCATTATAAGTTTGATTTTATTATAATTTTATTTTTTTAGCTAATAATTGTTAGCATTAATGATCAAGTTAATTTTAATTTGCTTAATTAATTTTGAAAAAGGATACTTGATTTTTAGTATGATACTTTTTATAATTTGTACATATAGTTAAGTTATAAGTGAAATCTTTTCAAGTATTTTTAGTATCCCATTAAAAAACAAAAAGTGTGTGAATAAGTGAGAACTAAATAAATTCACTTTGATGAAGTCAAACTAATTAAAAATGTTAACTTCCAAATAAGCCTTTAAATGCTCTTGTGTTATTTTGAAGTTAGTGTTTTTTTTCTTTTAATAAAGGTTAATGTTTGAAAGTTAAAGCGTCTTTCTTATGTATGTTCACGTTATGCATTATGTTGAATTTTGCGGATTGAGTTAAAGTTTAAAGGATTATAAATTGATAACCTTTGCAATTAAATGAATAATGGAGAATCATAATTGATCCAATTGATTTATTTAATTCATTCTTGTAGTTTCTACTTATTTAAGTTAATACTAATGATATTAATTTGCTTGAGAACAAGACAATTCTTAATTGTGGGAGAATTTGATAAATGTTAATTATGTTATGCTTTTAGCATATTTTTAAAGTATTTTTCTGATATTTGAATATTTTTATTAGATTTGGTACACAGTGTGTTTTATATTTTGTTTGTAGGCCTTATTTTAGTTTTGAGATGAAGAAGGAGTGGATTTGGGCAAGTTAGAGCTAAGTTGAAGAAGTTTTAGCATGATTTTAGAGGAATATGGATCAAACATAGACTTATGTTCTCAAAACACGAGTCAAATATAAACCTTTTCTTAACTTATGTAGGTTACAAATTCATTAATTTATTTGAGAAATTATAAAATAGACAACACAGACTAAGCATGGACCCATATCTATGTCTTTAATATCTATGTTCTTAAGATAAACCCTTGAATGAATGATTTACGTTATATTTATAGAGTTACAAAACCAAAACGAGTGCAACATGAATTGTGTTATCAATAATTTTTACAAAAAAAAATTAGGTTTTATGTTTAAATAGATAGGGAGGGCTATTAGGAAGAGACTAGTCATCAAAAGCCTAACTAGAACATCTTAGGATTAAAAAAAAAGGGGCAAGTTTAGAGATAAAGAAGGGGATTCCATCAAGATTTAACTAAAGAATATCAAGATTTTAAGATTAATAAGAATGATTTCTTTTATCTTGTTTTTTTCTTGATTGATTTGGGTTTCTTATTATTGATATGGACTAAATTAATATAGATCTAGCTGGGCTGAATCCTAAAACCATTGTTTTAGATTGATTGTTTGATTTAATGAAAGACACTAAGTTATCTTGTGAATTATTCATAATAACTACTTTTGATTATATTAAAATATACTAGCGTTTTGATTCAATTTCAGATTTCATATATGGGGATTGAGGAGTCATACGTATGAATAAATCATAGCATGAATAATAAGAGTTATATGGAATCCTAGAGATAGGACCACATAAATCTTTTTGGTTAAAGACAAATTAATTAAGGAAATTCATAAAACAAGTTAATGCATTCTTATAAGTTTTGAATCGAAAGAGATTTCAATCAATCTACTTAACAATAAAGAATGTATTTCTTAAGAAATAATATGGTTGTAAGTTTAAAGTTTTTAATGGTTCAAACTAGGTTTAATTATTAAATCAAGATAAATTTAAGTATAAGAAGATTATAGAGGGATTCTACATCTAGATCTTAATTATCATTTGATTATTCTATTCATATTCATTTCTTTTTTATTATTTTAAATTCTTTATTTTAGTTTCATTAATCATTTTCTTTTAATTTAATCATTCATTTTTTTAGATTAGATAATAAAAAGATGGTTGGTACCTATAGTCTTTCTTGGATTGACACTTTTATTCGCTAGACTATACTATAAAAATAATATGTTCACTTGTAAAGTGATCTTTAGCATAGTTGAAAAAATACATATCATTGGTCTTACATAAACTATATTGGATATATGACATGTAGTTGCTATGACTTCTACTTAACTTGAAATTTTCCCATTAACTTAGAGCTACACTAGATTGGCCTGGGCTCAAGTCAAATTGTCATTCCTTTTTTTGTTATTGCTTGAGCGTGTTCCTTAAGGCTAGGCACAATATCACTAGATGGTGTTCCTTGATATCCTTTATTGATAACTTTTGCCAATTTATCCATTTAAATTTATAGGTTTTCCATTGAGGCCTTATATTTTTATGTCCAAGATGATGGTCCTAGTATAAAATCTATTAATATCTCTTCCAAATCTTACTTCTTCTCCCTTTGATGTATTTATATAAACATTGGTTAAGGTAGTCCTTGAGATAGTTACTTGTTTTAAGAAAAATTGGGACAATTTCTCTATCCTAGATTATGTGTCATATTATAGGGAACTATTTTTTTTTAGAATTTTTCCTATAAAATCCACTTGTTTTAACAATTTAGCCATAGGATTTCTAGTTTGACATTCCATTAGTTAATGTCTATCCCCACATAATTCACAACTTACAGCATAAGTTATCTTATATGGTGAGCTTAGGCTATCAAGTTTCCTTGTTGCATCCAGGTCAACTATTAATGTAGTTATGACACCTACATTTTGAGTTAGATCTATTCATGCTGGTATTTACTCTATTTGATTGTCATTAGTAGTTATTCATTGCCATCTCTTATATTAACTCCAAAATTGTCGTTAAAGTTTTATTATTTAGAGTGTTGCCAACTATAACATATATGGTTTGTCTTGTAGAATCATACAAACCATTATAAAAAATTTGAAATTGCATCCATATGTGATGTGAGTAATTCCTCAACAAATTATTATATCTTTCTTATGTTTCATACAAACCTTCATTATCAAACTGCTAGAAAGAGAGGATATAATTTTTGGATTCTATAGTCTTATATGGTCGATATTATTTAACAAATTTCTCTATAAGTCTCTCCCAAATGGTAACTGATATGATTAATGATGCTTTTAAACATTTCTTAGCTCGATCCCTTAATGTGAAAGTTTATAACCTAAGCCCAATGGCATCTTTGATCATCCCATTGATTTGAATGTGTCACAAATCTCTAAGAAGTTGGCAATGAATGCGTTAGGATCCTTACAAAGTCATCCATCAAATTTATATTCTATAAAGTATCTGGGTTGCAACTGGTTTAATTTAAAGCAATTAGCATTTATTTGTGGCCTTATAATGCTTAATTATATTCCCATGAGGGATAGTTTACCATATTCTATCAATGTTCTTCTTTCTTATTCCATATTTTCATAATTTCAATGTATCTCTAATTTCTAGTTTGGTTTATTTTCTTTGATTCTAACATTATATTATATTAATTTTTAGATCTTCTTTAAGAATTACAACCTAATGGATTCTTATCATATGCTAGAAATAAGAGAAAATGAAACGAAGTGAAACAAAATAAGAAAAGTTATAAATGAGAATAAGAAAAGAAGACTAGAATAGTAAAATAATAAAACAAATTATACAAAACTAGCAAAATAGTTAATAAATTTTCTAAACCAGTTGCGTCCTTGACAATGGCACTAAAAACTTGGTGAGTATATAGGATGTTTATATGCTAGTGATACCAATGTTTTTCATATAAATCTCATTCAATAATTAAATAAGTGCACCTGTCATTAGTAAGCAAAATAAGGGCAAATATGGAACAAATCCCACGAAGAAGTGATGTGGATTTGAAAATCCAACACCATTAACTAGTTTATGAATAATAAATAGAAAAATAATTTTATAGAATTTTAAATAATAAAATATAGAATAAAGATAAAACCTAGATAGTAGCTAAGAAAATAAATAATAAGACAATTGATCTCAAAAAAATTCAATCAAATAGTTATAATTAGATGAGTACTTCTTTTATAGTATTTTTAACTTTATGATTTGATTAACCTAGGTTAGATATATTCTCTAGACCAATAGGATTTTCTAGACATTAAAACTATACTCTTTAGAACTATAATATATTATTTGATTGGTTAATTCATATCTTGACTATTGCATATTGAAATCCCTATAAAAGGTTTTATCCTAACACTAAAAATATCACATATTTCTCTATCGAGCACTCTACTCATCCTACTCTACCTAAGCCATAATCCACTAAATAAGAGCTCCAAGTTGTCTATAGATAAATTTGGATTAGATTTTAGATGCTGACATGAATAAATCAGTAATAAGAACGATCAAAGATAGCTCACAGAAATATAACCTATATTATAAATTAATTCATATAAAAATAATCATTAGATTTTTCCTATTTAAACATAGAAAAGCATTCAACCACAAATTATATTTAAAATATATTAAAAGATGAAAGTAGAGAAATCATGATAGAAATAAGTCTAAATGAACTCATGATTTCTATCGATAGCTTCATATTATGAAATAGTGTTTAGATCTTGATTATATAATGAAAATAACTTAGAATTAATTTTTCAAGGGTTGGAGTAGGCCTAAAATGGCTAAACCAACTTTTGGAGAGAAAAAAAGATATTTCTAATATATGTTTTCTCCAAAATCTGACTAAAGTCTTTCATAAATTAAGGTTTCTACATTTAAATATGTTTTATCCTATCTATGACATGGTTTGGGACACGAGTCTGGCCAGATTATAAGCCTTGTTGTTTCATTTAGTGATGGATATAACTTCTAACACTATCTTATCAATAAGTTGTAGATCTCATTATTTCTTTAAAATAAATACATTGCCAATATTCACTAGCACGATGATCTTATTTCGTCTCTAACTTATAGACGAGGCAGGATTTGAGCCCCTACACCTTTGGTTTTTATCATTCCTGGGAATATCAAAGCACTACCTTTCCTTTTGGAGGTAGGAATATCATAATTATACGATCTTGTAAATGATCATAGCTCATGTCACTTCATATACTTGATCTTTTTGTATCTTGAGTTGGAATACAAATATGGGTTAGATCATGTTCCTTTAAATTTTGTTATTTTCTTAATGATTTTGCTTAGAATGGCCTTTAATTCTTAAATAAAATCACCTAAGTTCTAATTTGCACAATTACTTGAAAAGATATTTAAAAACTAAATAAAATAAGGTTATTATCATTAAAATCAAGCAAATACTTGATAAAATATATGAATTACTCATACACATTAATTATTCATGTAATCATATTGTAAAATATTTTCCCTATATTTCTTAGATCAAAATTATGATGAAGAATATGGAATCATTAAAAAAAGATTTGATAAACTCAACATCCTCTACTCGTGGTAAGGTTGATCTAGCAGGAAATTATTTTTTTCTTCTCAAACAATTTAATGGAAGTATTTAATATAATTGTGTATTTATGGTAAAATGTTTAAAGAGGGAATAAGTTATAGACTGAAAGAACATCTTGCTAATGTTAATTGTAATATTACTTCTTGTAAAAAATTATAATTTGACGTATATGAAAAGATTGGAAAACTTTTATAAGTAAAAGAAGAAGAAAGAAAATAAAGAAATTCATAATGTATCTTTTATTAATGTTAAGAATAAAATATATTAGATAAAAGAAAAGGGAAAGCTATTATTAACATAGATTCTTATTTTCCTCAAAAACCACTCTTAGGTCTCAGTCAAGTTAAAAAGTGTTTTGATTGATAAGGATATTGTTTTGCTATGTATTACTATGTAAAGAGCTTGGATTGGATGGTTTTATCATTCGTGTATTCTTTTAATGCCTAAAATTCACCTTATTTTCAAAGAGCAATAGATGTTATAACAAATATAGTTTTAGGATTTAAGGCACCTTCTTTTTTTAGAAGTTAAGAGAATATTATATTACAATGTTAAAGCTATGCATACATATTATAAAAGGATCACCTTATTCTAGCAAAAAATCCTCAAATATTAAAGAGAAAATTATAGGCATTTTGATAAAGCCGAATAAACTACAATTTTCCCTAGAGAAAAGATACAAAAGATAACCAAAACTTTTGGAAGCAAAATCAATCCCCTTATCTTTAAAAGTTCCACCTACTTACCAATTCTAGAGAAAGAATAAGGCCTTCTACTCTTATCATTCCCATTTACCTAATCTTACTTAGGTTCCACTGAGAAGCAAATTACAGATGAAGTTATTGATTCCTAAATGTCCTTAAGTTTCTTTTCAATAAAATTATGTAACTAGTACATCCAAATTCAATATTGAAAAGGTTGAAAGGGTCCATACTAAACAAATAAGGAGCAGCAACCTATTATATAATTATGCTCCATCTATTTTCATAATAGAAGTGCTTGTAGATGTTTCGAATACTCATTTAAAATTTATTAACATAGAAACATTCAAATAAGAGGTTATTTATATTTTTTAAAGCAGCTAAGCATAACTTATTATAGGGATTATTATTCTATTTAGAGCACTTAGATTGTTCATCACTACTAACCAAATATAAATGAGATATTTAGTGAAAGATGTTTACACCAAACCAAACTAAATTTGTTGGTTCTGAAGTCATGGAATCTAAATAAATCCCTAGAAGTTTTATTAGTTAAATTAGTAGAGGAATGTCCTAATTATGGAACCTTATCATCTTGATTGGGATTGTGATAGTAAGCTAAAAAATTCTCAAGAAAAGATGATTGCTTCTACTATTGCTGAATCAATTACTCCTATTGATGAGCACTTTAACTCTAACATTTTCTAGCAAAAGCAATATTATATTTTGATAATTATGAATTAGGTAAAGAGGACCTAATTCACTCCAATTATTGAACCATAACTAGGTTTCATCTTTATTATTAATCCTGACTTTGATCAAGATTGTAAGTTTTTTCTCAGTTTATTTAACGTACCTTCTTATGAGATTCATGTTCCTTTACATCAAAATTAAAAAAAAGGAATATTAGTCATTGTGGATATATATAAGCCTAATTAGGGAATAATAAGATGCACTACTAAGAAAAATGGGTGGATTGATCAAAGATAGAAAAAAAATATTGATTAATTTCTTAATTTATTGTAATGTTGAACAACTTTTATCAAGTTTATTATTGCATCTGATATGGTAAAAAAGTGCTCATACTTTATTTGAATTTTTTTCTAAATTTTTTGAGTGGGTTAGATTTTTTGAGTGGGGTCAGTTTATTTGTTATAATCAAAGTATCAACATATTTAGCAATCCTTATATGTTGGTTGTTATAAAATATCATTTTCAAAGATATTGGTTGTATGGACTATTTTGTGATCTTACTTTATGTGCATTTAAGATCACAATTTATATGTATAATCATCTTATTTTCTATTATAGTTAAGAAAGTAAGAAGATTGAGTTGAGATTGTGCATCCTATTACAACTACATTTATTATTTTGAAAAATGTTTATGATTATAAATACGTACCTCAAAATTTAGTGATAAGTAAACACTTTTCAAGATATAAGTTATCAATAGGTGCGAAAAGAGAAAAGGTTTATCGTATTATTCTAGATAATAAATTTTAGGATGCTTTCTTGATTATTATGAAGATTGTGGATCCACTTATAAGGTTGTTAAGTATTGTAGCCTCAAATGAGAAGTCATCTCTGGAATATATATAATGATATGTAAAGATTGAAGTGTGCCAAATGCACCAAAAAATAAAACCTAACTTTGCACAAAAAAATTATAGTTGTAAAAAGTAGGGATCTTATCCACATGGAATGTATGTGTAGCTTTTATAATGAAAAGAATTCATGTTTAGGATATTAGGGGGTTTTGTTAGATGTAAATAACAAAATAAAGTAAAATTACAATGACAAAAGTAATTCAAATTAAACAATATAAAAGTGAGAAAATTGATTAATGAGTTTGGAATCCGATACTTGGTTCAATCTCAACCTACAAAAAAATAAACATACTTCATCGTTTTATTGATTTCATACCTCTCTTAGAAACTATTAATTGTAGGTTAACAATAAGCTTTGGTAACTCCAATTTTCCCTTAAGTCACACGTTTAACCAAAACAATCTCTTTGACTCAACCTAGCTATCAAACAACCTAGAATAAGCTCTCTAGATTTAATTAGGATAGTGGCATTATAAACTAGGAAAACATAGCAATCTAGGCAACAACCACACAAGCTCAAGTCACTTAACCTATTTTATGTTATTTATGTTATTCATCACCATTAGTTTACCATAAATAAATTGAAAATATAACTATTACGTATTGTATTCCATATTATGGCAATGGGTTCATACATAAACAATCTATTGAGAATGAGAACATTAATCATTCATACATAAATACCCAAATTAATAAGCAAAGAATAGCATAAACAATCTTTAAAGAGAGAAAGTCAGTAATACACAATGAAGAAATGCCCAAATGTGTTCTTCGACTTCGATTTCCCTTATAAACCAAAAGAAGGAAGGTTATCCATCCATAGATCCCAAAAGATCACAGTTTTTGCCCCTTCTCGTGTTCTAAAAATGATTTATGTCTTCTTTGACTGCTCACATATCTATTTATATGAAAAACTAGGTTTTCTTGAGGATGCACGATTTCATGCATGGCTGTGCATCCAAACCATGCATCACCAAAATACGCCTACTTATACGGCCATTGTAGCACCCCGCTCTTATAGTGCATATCCTCGAACATACCAACGGTATTTAAAAATACACTCTACAAGGGTGGTACATTAGGACGATCAAACAATCGAACTAATTACAATTTTTTTTCAAATTTCACACACATATTACATAAAACCAATAATCAATTTTGACCTATTTTATTAATAAATATCTTTAATCGCATTTATTATTACACTCCTTGATCAATCTCATTTACAAACATTTCCCAATTTGGAAAGTCATTACAAAACAGAATTATTCAAATACACGTGGTACAATAATTGCAGAATACACATTTTAATACAAAATAATAAAATACATGTGCATATGTGAACTGATCCTGACCTCTATCTCTTATCACAGTAATTATGGTCAGACTCTAGTTAGTCTAACTGGGTATACTCTGAACTTCAAAGACAACGTTGCAAATTTTAGGTGAGTTTTACGAACTTAGTGAGAAGACCATGCTCAATGGCTCACTCGTATCACATAACACAAATAGTTCACAATTCATATTCAATTTGCAGATAAATATCAACATATGTAGCACATCACTTCTTTAATTCATCATGTGGAATTAAATACACTTTATTCACTTATTTCATAGATCACATTTGAAACAATTCAAATAGTACAATTTAGTCATTTAAACATACATATCAATTGTATATGCAATGCTCATGAGACTCACTTTCATTTATTACTTTGTTATGACTGACTTTATTTTATTGTCCCATATCCCTTATGGATATTAGGCTTGTTTCATATATTGTCCCATAGCCCTTAGTGGATACTGGGTACATTAACAACTGAGCCAGAGGCTCTTACCACATTCTGAGCTTTAAGCTCTTTTTCAGTGGCAACTCTGATCATAACAGCCTTTATGTTGTCATGCATTCACGTAATAAAAGGCATCAAATTAACATATATTCTATCAGTCACTCGATTTCAGTTTCACATTTACATTCACATTTATCATAGGAACTTGGTCTGGCATTCAACAATAATGTTGATAACACTTATTTATTCAAATTCACATTTAAGGAGCACTTCTCATGATTTATACATGTATCAAACACCTCAAAATTTTATTTTCCAGAATCAACACATTCACATCATTCATTTCAGTAGTAATTCAATAAAAAATTAAAAAAAAAAACAAACAATGAAAATGAGACCATCTAGGTCGACTTATAGTATGATCCAAATTAGCATTTGCTTCTATGATCCAGAATGTTTGAATGCTGACTTTCAACCCTGTGTATTAAATTCATGCAATAAACACATTGCATACACATTATTAATTGCAAAATCACATAAACATTCAATTGTACACATATGTATAGGTGTAATGTATAATGCATGCTCAATTTAACTATTCCAAGTATGTTTCCTTAATCACATCTCTTGATCATTCAAATTTTATCATTTGTATGTGTCTAGCTTATTCTTAGGTTTACACCTCAAAAACATTTGGTTATTCTAATATCATAAATCAATTACTCATCATTTCTTTTTTAGGATTACATCCAATTCTCATTCACCTTTACTTAACACATATTACTCAACTCTTTTGAATCACAACTACTATCATATGAATATCTTTATTCCCATTATACTCGTGCCTTTGGTACTTAGATATCAACAATTCATTCACTAAGTTATAACCTTAATTATCACTGCATACATATCACACATTTAGTCACTTAATCTAAGCATCATTCCAGCTTTTCTCAAAATAGACTTTTGGATTAGTTTTCATGGCAATTTTGACCAGGAAAATGAAGTATTTAGGCAATACATCTTCTAAAACAATGTTCCCATATGTCTTAAGTTTCTAATGAACTAAATTTCATACAATTAGGTTTATTATTTACAATTTATACACAAAATACTTCAAATTGTTCTCTCACCATTAAAGCACACTGCACTCAAATTCAAGCCAACTTTTGAGACTCTTAGAAATAGAATTACAATTCGATTACTTCATAAAAGTTGTGTCCATATGTCTCTAATTTAATTTTAATTAAAAATAATCCCATTTGGATATCTACAGACAAATATATGGTCATAATACAGATGCATGCTTAGTGAAAACACTCCATTTAACCTATTCCAGCACACATCATCAATTTCATCCTAAACTCATTAATCAAACATTTACCAATCCTTTCCTAGTGATTTCAGATGACAATCAATTCTAGTAGAGAGGAAGTATAATGTGTGAGGAGATTATGGTTCAAATTTTAAGTCAATCGAAGGTCCGGAAAAGAAGTTATGGTCAAAAGAATGAAGGGTGTTTAAAACTATCAAAAAGCAGTGCACCCTCTTTGTCACAATCGTGCATTTCCTATTGATTCATCTGTCGCGATCGTGTTTGATTACGATTGTGCACTACTTGACATTTCCTTTCTATCACGATCATGCACTACCCGATGTTCCCTCTCTGTCACGATCATGCACTACCTAGTGTTTCCTCTCTGTGCACGATCGTGATAGACAAACTTGCTATAACTAATAGCTTTTTAGTATCACTATAACATTAATTCCTCCCATTTCAAGACACCATAGTACGCTTTTTCATTAGCATCAAAATCATTTTAACTCATCTCTATAACACTCGAAGAGATCCATGTTAATACTATTGATTTCTGCCCTACAGCCAATCGCTTTGGTTGTAGTTTAGTGACAAATTATTTAAAGGCATTCTTTATCTTGTACATATTTAGATGTATAT
>JANSVA010046561.1:0-13258 GCA_025504915.1 Erythroxylum reticulatum | reverse complement strand
ATTTAGATTATAATAATATACATGTTTCCCATACATCTCTATGTATATGTATATTACTTACAAAAGAATCTTGGTACATTTTAACTAGATATCTAACGCTCACACAAATAAAACCAAACTTTTTTGTTTTATTAATAATAAATATTTTCATTACAAAACTGTAACTGAAGAAGATTAGGTTACATATAAATACACTTGCTTTCCAGGGCACTATATTTACATAACTCCAACATAAGCACTTTTTAAATTTCTTAAGTCAAACATTTTTTGTCGATTTGGGATTCCTAAGGCTGTAGTTAGTGATAGGGGGACACATTTTTGTAATAGAGTCATTAGTAACCTATTTTCCAAATTTGGAGTCACTCACAAAGTCTCCACTACATACCATCCACAAACCAATTGTTAAGCTGAAGTTTCAAATACAGAGGTGAAGCACATCTTAGAGAAGATGGTTAAGCCATCAAAGAAGGATTGGAGCCTACACTTAGAAGAAGCATTGTGGGCCTATCGAACCGTCTAAAAATCCCCAATAGGCATGTCCTCTTACTGTTTAATCTACGAGAAAGCTTGTCATTTGTCAGTGGAGTTGGAGCAAAAAGCATATTGGTCAATCAAAACATGAACTTGGAATCTTCTGGTATGGAGAGGGAGCTTTAATTGCAAGAGTTAGAGGAGTTGAGGCTAGAGGCATATGAGAATTCTCGCCTCTACAAGGAGAAAACGAAGTTGATGCGTGATAAGGTTCTTCGGAGGAAGAACTTCAAGGAAGGAGGCAAAGTTTTGTTATTTAAGGCTCGTTTCACTTTTAAGCATGGAAAGTTCAATACCTATTGGGATATGCCATACTTAGTCACCAAGGTGCGCAATTTTGATATGGTAGAGATTTTACATAAAGACTCTGGCGCCACACTCAAAGCGAATGGCCACCTAATGAAGCTGTACCATGAGAACCAGCAACTTCCATAACCGCCAGGTTGTTTCTTTCTTTCACTTGTCTACTTACTTTTGCCATGTGACTACTTATGACATATGTTGGTGTATTAGTTTGCTAAACAAGTGCAGGGGAGAAACCATCAAAGTAGGAAAATAGCTTAGTTTTTGTTTAATCATTAGTTTTACAATTCCATAAATTTCTTTTCTAAAGTTCTATTTCTTGTTTCTCTTTTGCTTATTGATAGCCCCCTGAGCTTTATGTTCTAGTTGCTCCCTGTTCATATTCACTATGCGATTGTGTTTTGATGATGAATTTGATTGTGTTTTGATTGTTTCATCATTGAGTACAATATAACGTTTGAGTGGGGGGGAGGTTATGCCACTTTTTGGTACTTGGTAATTGAGAAAAAATCGCTTGTTTTAAATGCTTCTATCATTTTTTACCGAGATGACGCTGCGAATTGCGTTTCGCCGGGGCGAACTCTTGACTTCGCTATGGGGACGCTATCCTTCATGACCAAAATTGTTTTTAGTTCCCTTGTTTTCAATCGCTCTTCCTAATTATATTCTTTTCACTCTTGTATCTTGAAGATTTTATAAATTTCAAAGTGGTCCTTGTGTTTTTAAAAATACCATTTATGTTTTTAATTGATAGTTGATTTTGGTTAATTTTATTTTTTTTTATGTTTTCACAAGAAGCAAGTGAGGGTACGCTAAGGAAGTAACATTATGTGTTTTTAAACCTTGAGATTGCTTAATTGAGATACTACCTTTGTTGGAAGGATATTTGGGCCTAAATTCTTTCAATTTTGTGTGTATCTGCTTAATTTCATATCTTTCTAGAACTTGTTTTAATTCTTGATCAAAGCTTGATGAACTAAAATTTTGTTTATATGATAGAGGCATTTCTTTCCAAACCCTAATTACCCAAACACTAACCTAACTACTTATGCTTTGCTAGCCCTTTTGAGCTTTCTTTTGCGTGCATGCATATTTCACAATTTTTTACAAGTATCTTATCTCTAGCTTAAGTTGATAAAAAACACAAAAAAAGGGTTTCTATAAAAAAGAAAAGAAAGAAAAGGGTTTCATATATGAAAAAAACAAAAAGTAGAAAATTTTCTCAAAAGAGAAAAGTAATAAAAATGTGTTAAATTATGTTTAGTTTCGTAAATATTTTCTTTCTTATAGTTAGAGTTTGTTTCATGAGATAGGTAATTGTGGTGCATGTCCTCATTCTTTTTTTTCCTTCTTCCATTCAATCCATCTCATTTAGCCTTCCGCACATTCCAACCTTGAAAAGCCCTCTTGATTTTCAAAATTATTGTTCTTGTAGCGGAGAGGTAGAACTATTACAAGCCTATGGTAGAGAATGGACTAAGCAGATTTTAGAGTGAAATTATCCCAATACAAATGAGTTGAGCAATTAAACACATTATTTTGAGAGAAATCTCTTTTGCCCAATCTCTTGGATTAAATGCTTATAGTGTTTATGTTCTTCGCGGTCCTTCAGTATGCTTGGGTTGATTTATGAGTAAATGACTTAACTGTTTTTCCGCTATCATTTTTAAGCATGGTTGGCATTTTCTTTTGCACTTGTATCTCTTTGACTTTTATAACCTTTGTCCAGGAGTACAAAGGTCTAAGTGTGGGGTAATTTTATTGAACCAAAGTTTCTTATATAAAGGGTGACATTTTCATGGTTTTATTACACTTCTTGTCTCTTATTTTTAGATTTTATGCTTAATTTGACTCTTGAGTACTTGCCTTTATTTTATGTAGTTTATGAGTAAAATTGTCACAAATAATTAGTAATTGCACTAAATTATTTTTTTTTAACAATTGATACTACAAACTACCATTTGTTATTGTAGGAGACTCAAAGAAGTAGAGGCAAGGAATGAAGGCTGAAAATGATAAGTCAACAGGGAAATAGGAAAGGTCTAAAGGTTTGCAGGACACTTCCTTGATTCTCGGTAGACCCTTCTTAAGGACTGCTAGTACTATGATTAGCATGAAAGAAGGTACAATCACCATGGAGGTAGGAGATCAACAAGTAAGCTTTAACATGTATGAAGCTATGAAACACCCCCATGAGGATTATTCACTCTTAGAAGTTAACATGCTTGACATTGTTATTGATGATTCATGCTCTAAGTTTGAACTCCAACATGTTTACCCTAACTCTACACTGAACCCGTTGAATGCTTTGATTATCACTGATGGCCCCTTGGAAGAAGGGTTTTCTGCTAATGTTTCAGGTGAACCTAGAAATGTGTACGTTAACACCGAAGTGGCAAGTGGTCAAGTTGCCTCACCAAGGTATAGCTATCTGCCACATATCCACTAGGAGATATAGGATCCCCCATAGTCATCAAGTCATTTCTCCTCCTTCACTTACTACTTACTTCTGCTGTGTGATGGAATATGACATTGTGGATGCATTAGTATATTGAATAAGTGTTTGGGAGAAACCATTTCAGTAAGATCTAGGTTTAGTTTTCAGTTTATACAGTTTCGATTTAATAATTCATCTCCCTTTTATGTTTGCTGCGCTTTGGCTTGATGCATGATAGATCTTCCATAATTGAAGAATCTGATGTCATTGATTGAGTTGCACTTTGTTTTCTAATGCGTAAAGATCTGGTATATGAATTCTAAGTGAACTGAGCATCCACTTGAGTTTTTGGAAGAAAAGTTTTTCATTTTTGTCTTTGTTTATTCTGCTTTTGGTTAACCTTCATCGCGATGTGAAGCCCTCATCACCATGGTGAACTTACCTTGTTTTTCCTCTTGTTGCTCTTGGGGAAATCGAAATTCCCTTAGAAATCTCTCAGGAGAATGTGCTGTGGCGTGAATTAATTATTTCGCCGTGGCGAACAACTTTGTGCAACCTTCGTTGCAGTGTGTATTCCACATCGTCGTAGCACACTCCCCAGAATTCTTTCCTATTCCTTTCAGGTATATTTCGCCGCAACGAACTATCAGTATTTTTGGTTTTGCGACTAGGGTAGAGTTTGCCACAACAAATTTCAGCAATCACCGCGGCGAACGTTTGATATGCACAAAATTGATGTGCAAAATCACCATTTCACCCCCATTTTCTCTTAACCTTTAGTATTCCCTTTAACCGTTTTTTTTCATTTCACACCTAAACCCCGTATAAACCACCTGTCCCACCCCCTCCATCGGCTTTATCTCTTCTTTGCCGCGGCCATCCAAACGTTCTTCACCGATTCTCTCCCATTCAACATCGCTGCAGCCATCGTCCTATCTCCTCGATCCTTTTCGCACTCGCAAGCCTTCTCTGTGCAGCTCTCCTCCCTTTTGTTCAGTATTTCTATTCTTCTCCTTCATCTGATTTTTGTCTCACTGTTCCTGTCATGTTCAAGCACTTTCGCTGCGGCGACATATCCCTTTCACCGTGGCAAGGCGAATCACTATGTTCGTCGCGGCGACATATCCCTTTCGTCGTGGCGAGACGAGTGACTGTTTTTCGCCATGGCGTCACATTAGTTTCACTGTGATGAACTTAGCTATTTAGGTTGTGATTTTTAATTAGTTTAGTTAATTTACTTAGTTTATTTTTCTGTGTGTTCACTGCAGGACAATACCTCAAACAAAGAATGCTAACATTAACCCTCCTATTGATTTCGATTCCCCTTCTAATAGTTTTACTTTTATGGAACTTTATGAGAAGGTAGATAATAAGCCTTTTATCAAAGAGCGACCATTTCCATTAACTCCTCCTAACCATCCATTTGTCCAGCAACTTATTGCTTCCGACCTCAAAGGGTTAGTCCAACCCCATGCTCAAGGCAACGACAAATTCATTCGCCTCTTTTATACTTATGCCCGATTTAATAATACCATAGAACTCAACTTCTGTGGTATTAAAGCTCCCAATGCATTCACTACTGCCAGCATCTGTCGACATTTCAATCTCCCCAACATTTTTTGTTGCCACTATGATCAACTCATCCACCATTACCCTTCGGACGATGTTATTTGCACCCTCTATCAAGAGGGCACCGAATGGCATAAACCCCAATATTACCAATCTATCTTAAGCGATCTGATTTCTTACCTACAGCTCATCCTTGGCTTCACCTAGTCTGCACAAACATCATCCTAACCACCCACCTCACCTATATCACTAAACAACAAGCCCTCCATATTTACCTCCTGATGACTAGTCGCTCGATCGATATAGCTCATGCTATCGCCTCTGCCCTCTTCGACTCCATCAATATCGCCAAATTCACCAATGTCATCATTTTTCCCCATCTCATCTCTGACATTTTTTCAAGCACACCATATCCCGAAGTTATATACTAATGGCTATTTCGACCCAACTCCACTCTTCAGGTATACCCGCCTAAAGCAACCCACCATTCACACACCTCATCCACCCCCTACTCAAGACATTGGTGCATCCTCTGCAACTGTGACACTAGTCGAGGACGATCCTCCAGCTCAGGCCACCCCTGGGCTCGTGACCTTACAAACCTTCATTGGCCGAGTCGATGGCCTCTGTGTAGATCTTACTACTCACCGAGACAC
The DNA here is from genome assembly GCA_025504915.1 of Erythroxylum reticulatum. NCBI lineage: Eukaryota > Viridiplantae > Streptophyta > Magnoliopsida > Malpighiales > Erythroxylaceae > Erythroxylum > Erythroxylum reticulatum. The sequence goes on along the minus strand of JANSVA010046561.1, from coordinate 7,762 downwards.
CCTTCTTTAGGAGATAGCCAGGCAGGATCGAGATTGGCGGTATTGCCGATGGATGGATGCATTACTCGCCGAGCACCTTCACTTCTAGCTCCCTTTTGATGAAGATGACCCACTGATCAATGCTGGCATATTGGGAGCAGGTCCCTCTAGTGCTGGGGATGACCATACTATGGAGTAGCTCGAGTTACTTGATCTTGTGTTTTCCTTCATTTTGTTTTCGTTTTTTTTAGTTTGTCAGATACTCAGTTAAATTTTGTCATGTACACACTTAATGGTCAGTTCTTTATATGATGTGTTGTTCTTCATTAGCCTTATACTTCCCTTTCATTGCATAATTGTGTTAAATGTTCTTCAACATTGAGGAGAATATGATGTTTAAGTGTGGGGGAGGTTATGCGCCTTTTTGTTACTTGGTAATTGAGTAAAATCACTTATTTTAAATGTTCCTGTCATTTTTTGTTGAGGCAAACTCTTGATTTCGCCGCAATGACGCTGCGAATTGTGTTTCGCCACGGTGAACTCTTGGATCCGCCGTGGTGACGCTATCCTTCATGATCGAAATTGTTTTTAATTCCCTCATTTTCAATCATTCTTCCTAATTAAATTCTTTTCACTTTTGTATTTTGAAGATTTTGTAAATCTCAAAGTGGTCCTTCTGCTTTTGAAAATACCATCTATGTTTTTAAATGATAGTTGATTTCGGTTAATTTCATTTTTTTTATGTTTTCACGAGAAGTAGGCGAGGGTACGCTAAGGAAGTAGCATTATGTGTTTTTAAACCTTGAGATTGCTTAATTGAGATACTAGCCTTGTTAGAAGGATATTTCGGCTTGAATTCTTTCAATTTTGTGTGTATCTGCTTAATTTCATATCTCTCTCGAAGTTGTTTTAATTCTTGATCAAAGTTTGATGAACTAAAATCTTGTTAATATGATAGAGACATTTCTTTGCAAACTAAAATTTTGTTAATATGATAGAGACATTTCTTTCCAAACCCTAATTACCTAAACACTAACCTAACTACTTAACCTTTGCTAGCCCTTTTGAGCCTTCTTTTGAGTGTATGCATATTTCACAATTTTTTATGAGTATCTCATCTTTAGCTTAAGTTGATAAAAAGGGGGGTTTTTACATAAAAGAAAAGAAAGAAAAGAGTTTCAAATATGAAAAAAAGAAAAATGTAGAAAATTTTCTCAAAAGAGATAAGTAGTAAAAATGTGTTAAGTTATGTTTAGTTTTATAAATATTTTCTCTCTTCTATTGGAGTTTGTTTCATGAGATAGGTAATTGTGGTGCATGTACTCATTCTTTTTTTTCCTTCTTCCATTCAATCCATCTCATTTAGCCTTCCGCACATTACAACCTTGAAAAGCCCTCTTGATTTTCAAAATTATAGTTCTTGTAGTGGAGAGGTAGAACTAAGACAAGCCTATGGTAGAGAATGGACTAAGTATATTTTAGAGTGAAATTATCCCAAGACAAGTGAGTTGAGCAATTAAACACATTACTTTGAGAGAAATCTCTTTTGCCCAATCTCTTGGATTAAATGCTTATAGTGTTTATGTTCTTCACGGTCCTTCAGTATGCTTGGGTTGATTTCTGAGGAAGTGACTTAACTACTTTTTCACTCTTATTTTTAAGCATGGTTGGCCTTTTCATTTGCACTTGTATCTTTTTGACTTTTATAAGCTTTGTCCAGGAGTACGGAGGTCTAAATGTGGGGAATTTGATTGAACCCAAGTTTTTTATATAAATTGGTGACATTTTCATGGTTTTTGTTACACTTCTTGGCTCTTATTTTCATATTTTATACTTAATTTGACTCTTAAGTGCTTGCCTTTATTTTATGTAGTTTGTGAGTAAAATTGTCACAAAAAATTAGTAATTACACTAAATTAATTTTTTTGGAACAATTCATACTGCAAACTACCAATTGTTATTGTAAGAGACTCAAAGAAGTAAAGTCAAGGAGTGAAGGCTGAAAATGATAAGTCGCAACAGGAAAGTTCGCCGCGGCGAGAGTTGATGTTACACCGTGGCGAAGTATGTAGAACTAAAGAAAAAATCTTCAAGATAATTTTGTCACGACGTGAGTTCACGTTGCCACGTCGAACTCAGTAGATTATTCAAGAGTCTTTTTCAAGAAATTTCACCGCGGTGGAAAATTCACGTCACCGCCATGGACAAACCAAAAACTCTAAGCAAAACCTTTCGAGAAAAGTTTGCGATGTCGAACTCATCTGTCACCACGATGAACCTTTAAATACCTGAACCATTTTTGAAAGTTTTACCCACTGTGCAACCCGATCCATCGACCCATTTTCGTAAAAAGACTTATTTTAGGCTATCTTAACAGTATAAGACGAGCCGACACTTTCGAGGAGAAAAAATATCATCATCTTACTCCATCTTCACGCACACCATTGCCTTCTCTCCATAACATTTTCTTCCATATTCCTTTGACTGTTGCTAGTATGGGATCTTCCGGTTGCTTCTCTATAGTGAAGTTGATTGAAGCTATGAGTGGCTAGGCATCTTTTTTCCTCTTGAAGATGTAGCAATGGCTTGAGTTCAATGGGCATAAAAGGGGAATAGCTTAATCTATGTTTAACTATTATTTATAGACTCCTAAGTTTAGGATTTATAAATTGTTGTTGAACATTTTTTTTATTAGAGTTTAATCAAGTGTTGGATATTTAATGTGTGATTTGGATTTATTGATGTAGAACTTGGAGCTTAAATATATGAAGTCTCATATATGTCTATTTGTGATCTTGCTGATTCTCTTTTATCTGCCTAGTTGTGTTTGACATTGAGTTGATTCTAGATCCCAAATGACTTGTTGCATTGACTTGCCCACTACACACACTAAGGGTTTTTAACAAGGTCTTAAGAAATGGAGTTCATTGATTAAGACCTTGGACTTAAAGAGTTGTTTAAAGTTTGCCAGTTGAAACTTAATGATTTTCACTCCCATCAAAATTGATTTCGAACCATGATAGCCAAGCTCATTTTAAAGAAGATACTATCACCATTCGATCATTGCCTTTATCTTTCCGTTTGCTATTCCCAAAAATCTAAAAAATACTTTTCACACAATTTTCTTGCAATTCAATGTAATTTAGTTAAGGATTTCAAAGACAAAAAAACACCTTTTCTTACTGATTTAGGTTGCATTTCATAAAATATAGGCTAAATTAGATCCATTCATTTAGGTTCTGATTAAGTGAGATGACCCAAGGTTGTATTCTATATTGCAATCCTTGGAATTATTTATTTTGATTTGACCTCCAAGGGTAAGAACAAAAAGGTCCGAATCACTTGCTGATCTAGTTCAATATCGATGGTTGTATCTATTTGAGAGGTAACTATACTAAATATTTAAATAGGAGTTATAACATGTTTTAATCATAGAATTGTAATAACCTTGTTTACTAATGCAGGTATTTGCATCACGTAAAGAAAAATATCAAAAACAAGGCTAGAGTTGAAGGTTTGATATATAATGCTTATTTATTTGAGGAAGCAAATGCATTTTGTTCACATTATTTTGAGACACATATGCACAGAAGAGAAAGAACAGTTCCTCGTAATGATGATAGGGTAGAAACGGGTGATTTTGATAGTAACTTTTTCATTTTCACATATCCTGGATGAACATATGGATGGTTCATAAGAAGAATGTTAATAGAGGAAGAAATAGAGGTTGCTTATGGTTGCATTTTATTAAACTGTCAAGAGGTTCAACCTTTTATGCAGTAATTTGAAGTTGATTTCGAAATTGATTATTTGGGTTTTCGAAGTTAGTGTTGTTTACAACTACAATACATAATAATGCTTTTAGATTATACAAGGAATGGTTACGCGAGCTAATGGTTGAAAAAACATAGAATGATATCAATAAAGAAGTTGAAAGACACTTTCTTTGATGGTTTGAAAAATATGTAACTTTTCACTTAAAATTATTGAAATGGTTGAATTATCATATCAAAGCGTTCAAATGACATTATGCTATTTAATATGATAATTTATTTTTTTGTAGGTCTTAGGAAATCCGATAAAGAACAAGTTCGTATGTGATCTTGCGAAAGGAACTTTGCAAACTGTTAAATTGTATTTGGTATATTTCGTAAATGGATACAAATTTCATACAACGTGTCATGGTCATAGCATACAGGAAGAATTGCTGGATTACTATGGTAAAATTATTTAAATACTTGAAATTGAGTATATTGCATTGCCAATAAAGCAAAGTGGGATATTTAAGTGTGACTGGTTTGATCCAACTCTTAATGTTGGAACAAAAGTGCATAGCTGATACAATCTAATTGAAATCAACTAATAAAGAATATTTAGACAATTTAAACCTTTCGTGTTAGTGATACAAGTGATCTAGGTGTATTATATCCCTTTTCCCAGCTTATGATGAGATAACTAAGATTAGTTGGCCGTTTGAAAAGTAAAACCTAGAGGTGTTTTCTAATTACATGGAAAAGGAGAAAATAAGAGAATTGAAAGTGAAACGTGTTTCAGGAAGAGGTTTATGAAATAAATGCATATGTAACATATGATGAGAATGAACCTTTAAATTATCCACATAATGAATATGTTGAAATTCCATCTAGAGAGGATGAGGATGGTGAGAGATCTGAAGAGGAGTCTGAGTTTAATTCTAATTCTTCTGAAAAAGAAGTTGATGATTTTGATTTACAATTAAGTGACCATGACAAAGATTAATTTTTATTTGTAACAGAATATTATATGAATAAATTTATTATTGCATCAACAATATATTGTAATATATTTAATTTATATTGTTCTATTACTGGAATATTAAACAAAAATACATATTTCAGGTTAAAAATATGCCATAAAAGAGAAAACAGGAAATGATGCAGCCAAGGGTCAAGTTACCACCATTTGAGCAAGCCAGTGCAGGTCCAGGTGAAGCATTATCTTCTACAGATGCTATAGAATATGTACATCCACCTACTACACATTAAGATAAGGCATCACCTACTCGACTTGCAATCCCTATACAGTCAACTTCTGTACCTGATGCTACACCATCCACCATCCCTCCTTCATCCACCACCCCTATACTGATAAAGATATCAGGGGTAAATGTTACAGATGAAGGAGGCCATCTCCATCCTGGAGCTAAAGGAGTTGATGGAAGAACTTACATCATAATTGTCAACAATCTGTGAGTGACCATACATGCATAATAACACTATAGGTTTATACTAAATTTATAGGTTTTAATTTGAAAATGATCTAAAATTGTTTATATATTAGGTTAATTCCGTTTGGAACGTGCTCAAGAAACCTGACACCTAAGTTCAAGGAGAAGACTGATCTTGAGGTTATATATGGAAGAATATCTCTCAGGTGACAAATGATTTTTATTATCAAAAGTTTGAGGTACCAAAAAATATTCTTTTGAATTTTTTATCTAATTAATTTTATACATTAATAAGATAAATATTTAGGTTATATGTACTAATAGTATGTTTTTCCTTTTTCTCAGAAAGAATTTTTTTTAGAATTCCAAATTTGAAGTAATACTTTATAAAATATGGGAGAGGCGAGCTCATATATGTTATAGAGACTTTCTTGCTGCGATACATAAGATTGGTGTATGACTTCCTTATATTTCTAAAGAAATATAGAGTTATTGGCAGTAGTATTGGACATCATCTGAGGCAATGTCCATTTTAGGGCTTAATTATGCAAACAGGTGTAGTGGATCGAAGGGGGAGAGTCTTCTCGAACACACTAGGAGCATACAGAGAAATTTGTAAATATCTACACTTTACACTTATATTATGATTTTCTTACTTTGACGTATGAAATTTGATTTCAATTTAATTTGATGTGTGAATTTTGGAATGAAAATATATATGTATTATGGAAAAAGATATTGTTATAAATGTCGAGCTCCATATATGGATGTGGTTTTGAGTTACTTTGTTTGTGCAACAAGGTGCAAATAACATAAAATAGAAGAAACTCAACCAAAATGTAAATTGTAGTTCACTTATAACACTTATTCTGATGCAGGAAAAGTCTATGTGTAGGAAGCCTATAATACGCCGGCTCTTTTTGCACACCCACACTAAGAAACATGATGGTGTGACCTTTGTCAACACTCAATGTAAAGAACTTAATGCATGTGAAATTTATGCTTTAATATTAATTCTTAATAATTATCACTTATTAAAATAAACATTGCCTCTTGATAGGATCAAATACAAGAAAACATTCAATGATAGTCTCAGCACTTTGAAACTGTTGACAAGAGTTAGACATATCTTAATGCCATTGGGTAGTACAGACCATCGTGGAAGGATCTTTAGCTTAGGTTCATTTGTAAACACTTGTGATAGCCTATCGGTAACTACCAAATAATAAATTCCTAACAACCAAGCTATGCAGTAAAGGGAAAGCTAGGGTCGAAACATAGAGAGCTGGGATGCAAATGTTATTTCAAATGTTGCAAACAAAATAAAACAAAACACCCTGAATGATGAAAACGAAATAGTTAAGATGCAATAAACATAAACAAAAAGACAAACACAAAGCAAATTTAGAAAAGAATAATAACAATGATAAAGAAGTGGGTTGGAGATATCTTTGGGATTCGAGGATGTTCATTGATCCTTGAATCCAAATAAAAGGTACTAAGAAACAATTAACTTAGGCCACATACTCATAAGCTTGGCAGGTGTAACCTAAAGGTATGGGATTTTAGATTAGTTGATTAAGTATCCTGACAAATTCAACTAACCTACTGTTACTTCTGAGAATCACTATGGACTATCACATATCACACGCTCAACCCTAGCCTTCGGATTAGAAAGTTGCCTAAAGGGTGATCAAACTTATAAGCAACACATAATTTATGACATTTATCCTAAATCCCAAACCAGCCTACAGCTACAAGCACCAATTCAAGACAAGTTCAGCTCCATTCTCACAAATTCCATCCTTTCATCCTTATAATATCTCCAAACCCCTAAGTAGTCTAGCCACACATGTTCATATTAAGCAAAATGGACATTAAATAAACAAAACTTATACTTGAATAAATAAAACTAAGGCTGGAAATTATAAACAAAGTAATAAAAACCAAAATTCAACACTAACTTAATAGAAATAAAAAAAATCTTTCTACTAACAAATAACTAATCATAACACAAATTACAAAATCTGAACTAATTGCATCAAAATAAAATTCCAGCACACATAACTTGCACAAAAACCTAAACTAATTGATCATAAACCTAAGAACATGCATAAATCCTAAGTATTGAGCACAAATTAATCAAAAGCATCACAAATAAGCAAAAACGCATAATATAAATCATTAAACATTCAAATACCCAATAAATTCAGATCTAAAAAATCACATTATTAGACTCAAACAACCTGTTGGAGTTACGTAAATATAGTTCCCTAGAAAGCAAGTGTATTTACATGTAAATTTATCTTCTTCAGTTACAGTTTTGTAATGAAAATATTTATTATTAATAAAACAAAAGAGTTTGGTTTAATTTGTGTGAGCGTTAGCAATCTGGTCAAAAGGTACCAAGATTCTTTTGTGAGTAATATACATATATATAGAGATGTATGGGAAATATGCATATTATTAGAATCTAAATTAATTGATTCACGGTTGAATGACCAAGTTGGTCGCTTGATTATGGTTTTAGACTGTAGTGTTGCGATTTATCTCCATATAAGTAAAGGAGTTTACTTC
>JANSVA010046550.1:0-13258 GCA_025504915.1 Erythroxylum reticulatum | reverse complement strand
TTTCCAATCAACCTAATCATATACGTTTACTTCGACAGAATTGATTGGGGGTTCACCAGGGTTGGGGATTTCTTCTTGTTCACGTTCAATCCAAAGAGTGTGTTTAAGGAGTTTCGGGTTCTTTAGCCTTTGGGTTTTGCATCACTCTCTCTTTATATATTAGATTATTTTATTCACATAACATATATTACAATTATAATCAATCATCTAAAATTACTCTTAATCAATTTAAAATTACTTTCAACCAATCATAATCTACAAAATCCTCTTAATCAAATCCCAATCAAAATCTCCAAGAGAAAGAATAGAATCTTATGATACTATTTTTATTTCCTAGTTGAGTATGGAATCTTAGTAAATTGATTCCTAGAGATTGTTTCTTATCTTCTCCTTTAAAATGTATATAAGAATGTAATCCTAAATCAATTGAGAATCATACAAGTCATTTTCCATTCTGTTTTGTGACTTTACCAAAGGGTTAAGTAGTTTAATTTTTGAGAATATTATACCCAATTAGGGAATGGAGAATACCTATTTACTAACTTAAGGGGGAGTGCAAAAAAGCTTATGATCATTTTCGAATTTTTGTATCTTTTTAGGGTTTCCTATTTAGCTAGGATATCCTACAATTATGAGAAATCGTTTCTTTGTTTCCTTTCCAAATAGTATAGAAAATATTTTCTCAAAGTTTGACAGAAAGTAAAAGTAACATAGAAGTAAACACCAAAAGACACAGAAACTAGCACATTACAAATATAGGTAAATAAAAAAACCAAAGAGCGATTTGAATAAAGTACTATTAATTTCTTTATCTGTCAATAAAACCAGCAATGGTGAGACTGAATATTTCTTAATCACTGTTCATATTCATATACCATTCATTTACTTCTAAAGCGGTAAAATCTTTAGCTACACTCCATTAGCCCCTGCCTACAATAACTTAGAATTCAACTAAAGATCAACCATGTGTTAGGATCTAATTGAGGCTTAAAAACTTGAGATTAAATGAACATTTAGCTATGTCAACTTGAGTGCAATATGCTGAAATTGCAAGTTCAAATCACTAATCTACATTGGAAGCAACAAGCTTTACTTCTTGGGTTTTTGTTACTTAAGATAAATAAGCAATAGGATACATCACTTGATAGCCACTAAGCTTTGGGTTGACAATGTAGACATCAAATTCACCATCAATAAGGGTCCACAATCTGCATATTAAGATAATAAAATGAAGAAATTACATTTTTTTCCTTTTAGAAACTAAAATTCATGTTCATCATGCCAATGGCAAGCCTAAACTTTTAGCTTGCAAAAGGTTTGCCATTGTCATATTATGTTTTAATCAGTAAAAGCTAGAAAGGAATACAACAAGTGTGAAATTGGAAAATAAAACATGAGGAAAAATTTTACAACAGTATCATTTGCAATTTTATATATGAAGTCCTTCAAGTCTTACCTCACAATCTATTATCTAATCAAGATTTTTTGGACAAAAAATTTATGAAAAATATGGAAGAATCTTATGTGGTCTATGAAAATAAATATAAAGAGAAGGAAAGGAGACAAAGAATTAACACGATGTTTTACATGGTTTGGCTATAAAGCCTACTTCAATAGATGAATTATTAGAACTAGATCTTTATTAGGGTTTATGTAAGTTATATGCTACAATCACTCCTTATTTATAAGTGACAAAAATATCTCATCGTAACCACATTCCTTATTAAGAGGATATATATAATATTTTATATTGAATACTAAATATCCAAGTTATTAAACATGCTCAATAAGTTTCATTAAACACAAATGTGTTCTAAATTACAAGGTTAGTATAAACAAATAATTGACGTACCTGTGAACTATGTTGAGAAGACTGTAGTAGGACTAAATTGTTGGTCCATTTAAAGTTCCGTTCTTATCTCCAACAACATCCCTCAATGCACGAGTATCATATGCTTTATTGATGCCAACATCTTTTTGCTTCAGCTACAAAAGAGAAGAATAAAAATATGTTATATCCATATATAATAAAAAGCCTTTATAAGAGCTCCTTAAATTTACAAAACTTCTATAGTAACTATAAAATCTTTTACAACATAAATAAACTAGTCAAAATGAAAAAAAAAACTAGTGGAGATTAAATCAAGAAAGTGAAAGATTGTTTTTTAAAAAAATTATAGATTTCATTATAAGAAAATATATATAATCTTGATTACAGAGATTTATGGTTCCTAGAAATCTACATCTTGAGATCGAGGGAACTTGCGAGACCACGTAGTCCAATATTACTCCAATCCTCATTTACTTTTCATGTTACTTGTTAGATTTGCAACTATTCCTCTTGCTAACATGGCCAATCTGCAATATAGGAAGATGGCCTAAAAAACAATCTCACTACTTCTACTTTCTTGTTTGAATACTCTATAATTTCTCCCTTTCCATATGTAGTACACCGAGGCTGCCCAACTTAACCTGATAGCTTTAAGATCAGCCTTGGAATTCCCTAGCCAAGCAATAGTTTCACTTTAAGAATTCATTGGTTGGGCCACGTTGAGCATAATCTACAACTGATTCTAGACTTGTTTGGTATACTGTTGTGGCCTTTTGTTTGGGATCGTGTCTCTAGATGATGAACTTACAATTCTAAATTATCGAGAGGACTTATGTGTTTGTTCTTTTTCTTGGGTCTACCTATCTTATAAGAATTTGATTATAATTGTCAAAGGGAGTTATCACCTTGGAACTCAAAAGGGAGTTGCCTACCAAGATTTGTTGATATAGTATTGCTTGTTTTTATTAATAATGATTTTCCCCTTTAAATAGAGGTTATAAGCAAGATAGTAATTCATAATTGTGGAAATAATTCAAAATTCAGTTAGCCCATTTATAGGACTAAATTAAGGAAACACAAAAGAAATTAATAAAGGCAAAAATCTCTACTTAATCTTCCTTTGATCTTCACACCTGATTGTGGCCATTAGCATGATTCTTGCGCCTAACATACTGTTGCCCATAAATGCGTCTATAACATCACTCCCTCCATTGTCAAAAAGCTTGTCCTTAAGCTTAAATTTAGGATAAAGTGTGCCGAATTGAACTAGGTCTTCCCAAGTGGCATTCTCTGCTACTAATCCACTCTATTGCACGAAGATTTCCTAATGGCCATGATTCATCCTGGACTTAATAACTAAGCTAGGGATAGTAAGAACACATCCGTCCTTAATAGGCGGTAATGTAGGAGTTGTAGTCGGTATTCTCCCTTAAATTTTTTGAGGAGAGAAATATGAAAAACAGGATGGAGTTTGCAATCTTGAGGTAGTTCTAATTGATAAGCAAAACTACCTATTTTTAATCACTGCAAAAGGACCCTAAAATTTGGGAGAGATTTTATGAGTGAGATGCCTCGCTAATGTTTTCTGACGATACGGATGGAGCTTCAACCACACATAATCACCAAGAAAAAATCTACTTCGTGATGTGCTTGATCATAGGCAATCTTCATACGATTTTGAGCTTTTTAGAGCTGAAAGCAAATTTCTTTTAATGCCTCATTGCGATCAAACAATGCTTGATCCACAACATCTACCTGAAACAAACCTAACATATATGGTGTTAGACATGGAGGTTCTCTCCCATAGACAACTTTGAACGGAGAAGTTTTAAGAGCTGTATGATAGGATGTGTTATGGAAAAATTTTGCCTATGGAATCCTTTCCACCCATTTCTTTGGACATTCACCTATGAGACAATGTAAATACATTTTGATGGTATGGTTAACAACCTCCATTTAGGCATCATATTGTGGGTGATAGGCAAAAGAAAAATTTAATTTGGTGCCACTTAATAAAAAAAGTTCCTTCCAAAAATTACTAGCAATTAGAGGGTTGCCTATGCCGTGTAACCTTACCACATTATCGAAGAATATCTTTGCTACTATAGTCGCTTTGTACAGGTGTGAGAATGTTATGAAATGGCCATACTTGGAGAAGCAATCCACCACCACTAACAATGTTGACTTGCCCATTGATTTTGGCAAACCATCAATGAAATCCATTAAGACATCAAACCATATTTGCATGGGAAGTTGCAATGACTGTAATAATTTGGATGGACTAAGATGTTTTGCCTTGTTACGCTGATAAATGGAATAGGCGGTCACATATTCTGTGACAGCAGTTTTGATACCCAACTAATAAAATTCGCGACGAATTCGCTGTAATGTTTTTTTAATCCCTTCATGAGTGGAGTCATAAAAACTGCCAATATGGTGGAAATTAAAGGTGAAGTTGGTAGCATGTAGATCCTATCTTGAAAGTATATCAACCCATCCTTCACATGCCAATCTAGTGTACGTTGCCCTGTTTCGATGCTCTTTTGGATTTCCAACAAAGTAGAAGAGTTCTTAATTTCAACCTTGATATCCTCTAACAATAACATGTCAGGTTGAGATATAGCGAACAACATACTAGTGTCTTCATTCTTTCGAGACAAAGAGTTAACTGCAGTATTGGTTTTACCCATCTTATATTCAAATCCGAAGTCGAACCCCATCAGCTTACTTAATTAATGTTGTTGTGGAGATGTTGTTAAGCATTACTTCAATAGATACTTGAGACTAAAATGGTCTATCCAAACAAGGAAGGCATGCCCCCATAAATAAGGTTGCCAATGTTGTATCACCTTTGCTAACTCGATAAGTTCTCGCTCATAAGCTACGAGTTTGTAGTGATGTTCTACTAACTTGTGACTAAAAAAAGAAATTGGGTGTCCTTGTTATTGAAGAAATGCCCCAATTATTGTGCCAAAAGCTTCACATTCAAACACAAATTCATTATTAAAGTTAGGTAGTCGTAGTACTGGTGCTACCACTAAGGCTTGTTTAACGAACTCAAAAGAGGCAAGAGCAACCTCATTCCATTGAAAAGATTGGCATTTGAGCATATTCGTTAAAGGAGTTGCCAGTTGCCCACAATCGTGGATAAACTTGCGATAATATCCCATCAATCCTATAAATCCTTGCAAAGCCTTCAAGGATTGTGGTTTTGACCAATCTATGACCACCTGTATTTTATCAAGATCCGTTGAGACTCCTTCTGCAGACACCACATGGCTAAGATAAGACACTTGCACTTCACTAAACGAACACTTTGATTATTTTAGGAAGAGTTGGTTGGCTCTTAGCAGTTCAAAAATGAATATCAAGTGTGATAAATGAGTCTCCCATGTACTACTATACACCAGAACATCGTCAAAAAATAAGAACAAAGTGACACAAATAATGTCTGAATACGTCATTCATTAAAGATTGGAAGGTAGATGGAGCATTAGTTAGCCCGAAGGGCTTCACAAGAAACTCTTAGTGGCCATGGTGAGTTCTAAATGCTGTTTGTTCCACATCCTTTGTATCCATGCAAATTTGATGGTAACCAGAATAGAGGTCCAATTTGGTGAAAATTTTTGATCCATGTAATTCATTAAGCAACTCGTCAATCACCAGGATTGGGAATTTGTATTTTATTGTCAGGTCGTTGAGCTCTTTGTAATCGACACAAAAATGCCATGTCTCATCTCATTTTTGAACTGAAAAAATAGGTGATGAAAAAGGCGAATGACTTTGTCTAATAATGCCCTATTGCAACATCTGTTTAAAGTGTCACTTTATTTCATCCTTTTGAGAGTGAGGATATTGATATGATTGCACAACAACTCGTTCTGTACTTGGCTTTAAATGAATCCAATGGTCGCATTGTCGCATGGGTGGCAATCTTATGGGATCTTAGAATAGCTCTGAAAATTTGAATAACAAGTCTTCAAGCCCATTATTTTTTGGTTTTGAATCTTGTATAATGTGTAAGTGGGTGTTATTTTTCATTGCTGCCCTAGTAGGATGATTTGTTATCCTTTATCATCAAAACTTATAGTAAGTGTAGCAAAGTTCCAAAGGATCAGTCCCAATGTTAACAACCATTTGACACCTAAAACAAAGTCAAAGCCAGCTAATGGAATAACAAAAAAATCAGTCGTAAAATGATATTAAGTGACAAGAAATTACACTTTGGAGCAAACACCCATTTCTGTGATTTTTTCCCATTTGCTAGGCTGCCTTGAGACCCTCATGAGATTGAATGTTCAATCCTAAACTTTGAGTGGCTGTTGAACTAATGAAATTATGTGTGCTTCCCAAGTATACCATTCAGATAAGAGGTTGATAAAAAAAATTGGCTTACAATTGCGTAGTATTGGACTGTTGTTAACCAATAATTGAATGTAAGGAGATGGCTGGTTCATCTTGTACTTATAATACTTCTTCATCATCCTTTTCCTCAATTTCAATCCAAAATAATTTCTTGCATTGATGCTTCGGAGTATAGGACTCATCGTAATTGTAATAAAGCCCTTGCACTTGTCTAGTTGCCATCTCTATCCTTAATAAGTTTTTAATATAAGGAGAAGATGCATGGCTTGATTAATTCATCATTGGAGATTAGTTGTTCATTTTGTTCCTAGTAGTTTCGCCCTTTGATCTCAGATTGAACCCAACACCAAATAATTTTTTGGAAGGATTGTAAGTTACTTGAAGTTTCCTTTCGACAACCCTTTCTAAACTCATTGTATGAGCCAAGTTTGGTGGATTGTATAGTTCCAAATATAATTGTATAGGTTTTGATAATCCTCCTGTGAATATATCTAATTGTTATTCTATTTGAACAGATTGAGCTCGTGCCAATGAGGATTGAAAACGATTATGATATTTTTCGAATGTTTTTGTTTGCCTTAAATTCGTCAACTCTCCCAAGGGGTTGGTTTTAAGAGGAGGTCCGAATCACAATGTGGACTAATCTTTAAACAAATTCCATGTGAGATGTGGTTCTTCTTGCTCTACTTGAAGGTACCATAGTTGTGCTTCTCCTAGTATATGGAATGCTACCAAACTAACTTTATCTCTTGACGTTGTTCTTTAATTGGCAAAGAATTGTTCATATCAGTGAAGCCATATCAACGGGTCATCCTTCTCATCATATATAGGGAGGTCCAATTTGCTTTATCTAGGAACAAAGCCTCCATTATTGTTATTGGTGTGCAACCATTTATTTTGACTTGATTCTTTGAACTTGTTTCCTTCTTCTCCATTATTATGTTTGGAATTTGGTTGCTCTTTGTTTCTTTTGTATTGATTTGACTTTGCCAAACTACCTTCCAACTCTCTTCCCTCCTTCTATTGTGAGACTTTCAATAAGGTTTCTAGCAATTATGTGATTTGTTGGAATCGATTCTTCGTTCGTTCCTCTAGATTACGTATCTCCTCTCGTATAGTGTTATCTATGGCACTTGGCTCTAATGCCAAGTTGTTGTGGCCCTTTATTTGGGATCATGTCATCGGATGACGTACTTGTAATTCTAAATTGTTGAGAGGACTTGTGTGTTTGTTCTTGTTCTTAGATCTACCTATCTTGTAAGAATTTGATTATAATCGTCAAAGGGAGTTATCACCTTGGAACTCAAAGGGGAGTTGCCTACCAAGATTTGTTGATATAATATTGCTTGTTTTTATTAATAATGATTTTCCTCTTTAAATAGAGGTTACAAGTAAGATAGCAATTCATAATTGCAGAAATAATTCAAAATTTAGTCAGCCTATTCATAGGACTAAATTAAGGAAACATAAAAGAAATTAATAAAGGCAAAAATCTCTACTCAATCTTCCTTTGATCTTTACACCTGATTGTCTCCATTAGAACGATTCTTGCTCCTAACATACTGCTACTCCATAAATGCGTCTACAACATATACCTACATCTAATCATGAGGTGTTCCAAACTTTCCAGTTCTGCATTACATAACCCACAGATCAAATTGCTAATGGAGAACCTGATCTTATCCCTTGTAAGCAACCCTCCATTGATTCCCATCCCTAAGATGAATGAATGAGCTAGATTAAGATCACTATCCCATTCTAAGGCTACCCACTTTTGCCTTATGCTCTGTATAGCCTATTATAGTGTTTTATAGGCTTTTGTGTTGAACTTCCTTGATCTATTTGCTTGCCACTGAATTTCATCCTGCTTTCTTTCCTAATATCGAGGCAACTCTTCCATGATGAAACTGACACTCCTACTATTATGGAAGGGCCATATACACTGATTATTTCAAATAAGCATACTTACTTTGGTAATTGGATTCACCACCAATATCAAGCTTTATACATCCTCCACCTTATATAGAGGACCTTTACAGTTCCAATTATCATACCAGAAAGATGTACTTTCTCCATTCCCAATCCTATGGAACACTTGACTTTGCATCCATTGTCTGGTTTCTAGAATTTCTTTAAGAATGCTTGACATATTCTACCTTGACTGTAGGATCTATATACGCTTGTGCTTAATGAATACATTGTGTATCCATTTCACCCATAAATCCACCTTTTTGTAGTGTAACCACCATAAATTCCACCTTCTACTCACCCTATAATTCATCCTTACATAATCAATGCCCAATCCCCCTATTTCTTAGGTCTACAGATTTTATCCCAACTGATCTTCTCTTTGCTTCTGTCTTAGTTTGAGTCATTCTACAAGAAATTCCTAAGCCTCCTGTCAATTTCCTTAAGGAAACTTTTAGGAATGGATAAATGGTTGATCCAATAAGTGGTAAGATTGCTCAATATTGTCTGAATTAGCTATAGCTTGCCTCTATAGCTAAGGAACTGATTGCTCCATTGATTGATTCTGCCATGAATTAAGTCCAACAAAGGTTTACAATCCCCATCATTGATTCTTCTTTGAGAAATTGGTACCCCCAGGTATTTGATGGGTAGTTGACCTTGTGTTAATCCCATCTTGATAGCTTTAGATGCTACCCCTTTACTTGAGTTGCAAGATAAATAGAAACAACTCTCCAAAGGGTGTTCAAACTTACTATGTCAATATCTTAAAAGAAAAAGATTTTCTAGAAAGCTTATTCATCTGTTCATCTTAAAGATCTCACAAGGTATAAGTTGTGGTCCTAACTTGCTAGAAAGCTAAAGTATTTTTGAAAATAGCCTCTAGGGAAAAATTTTGAAAAAAGTTAACTTAAAGACCTAACAAAATCTTATTGTGATTGATAAGCATTATGTAATTAGTTGTGTAACTACTTCAACATACTTTGTTGTATATTTCCATGCATGGTTTGAAATTTAGCTTAAAAATTAAAACAAGATCTCTAGAAACTAACAATGAAAATTGATAGTATTCATAATGGATCCTTATGTTCATTGTAGGTCAAATTAAATAGTTAAAATTCTAAAGAAATCTAGTACACAAGTTGCATTTGAGTTTTAAATGTAATCTGAATCTAGAGCCTAACATTACTATTCATAAACAATGTGAGTATAGGAATATTCTTGTAATATGTATTTATAGTCCTACTAATTGTATTGAAATGTATATATGAAAACTTAGCACATAGTTAACTTAAGTCATATTTCTTCATTCTCTCTCTTTACATTAACATGTCATTAGAGCTAAGTGGAGAAATTGAAACAAAAGATCACTAATTTCTTGATTGACTAGTATTCCTTTCTTGGATGTGCATGAGAAAGGCATCGATCTATGCTGGTTATTATCTATAACTAGTATAATTAAGTGTAGGAATGTATTTTTCCTATATTAGGTTAAGGGTATAGGTTATTGGTATATAACCCTTTGTATTCTTACGTTTAACGTAAATGAGTGATAATAAAGATTATCAATTATTGTTTCGTTAAAAATCTTCATGGTATCAGAGCCTCTATTGATTGAAGATCGAGTTGACTCCCTTCTGTAGTAAGCTAGTTTGAAAAAATAGTTTTTTGGTACACTGTTCTTTGTCAAGTGTGAAGAGGTCGCGTTTCACTACTCTCCTTTCGACATAGCCATTACTAAAGCATAACCCAAGTGAAGTTCAAGAGATACCCTACTTTCTGCAAGCCGTTTGACCTTAGGCGTGAGCACATGTGTTGCACATCCATTTCAATAGCTCCTCCACTTGCCAAAACTTGTAGTGCTTGTCGTTACCTCCGGCCATCGTTCATTGTCATTTTTGGATAGACCTACTTGTTGGCCTCCTTTAATTTTGACCAGATATAATTTTGTCACTTCTGACATGTTGTTTTCTTAGATCTTTTAGGAATAGGTTTTGCTTTTGTTTCGAAGTCATTTCTTTGCTATTCCTTTTTTCACTTCTATCGTGCCATTATGTCAGATACTAAGGAAGCTTCTAAGGAGGTAGAGAAACATTATCCTATTAATGACCGTCCCTATTTTATGATTAGTCCTATTAAACTAGATGGTAGTATCACTTATTTAGCCTAGTCTAGATCATGTTTGGTGTGTCTCAAGACCAGGAGGCTACAGGGTTATATTGATGGGAATAAGTGTTAAGTTAAGAAGACTTCACTTCTTCTATTAATTTTGATGAAAATCAAATAATAATAATCTTAAAAGTGTGTGAATTTTTTTGATGAATTTGTTAAGTATGCAAATAAATACTCAAGACAATACTTAAGTAAAAGCTAAATAAGACAAAGCATCTTAGATGGATCAGACAAAGTGCGAAGTGCTTAGTCTAAGACACCAGACGAAGCATACAAAATCTATACAAGACGATGGAATTGCAAAATGTTCTAGAACGTTAGTCAGTTAGTTAGAGTTGATTACAAGACTCAACTAATAACAGTTTTAGAAGACTCAACAAGTTGATTTCTCAAAGAAGACAATTGAAGATTTAGGTTATAAATATTAGTTATAGTCGTAAACTAAATACACACAAGAAAAATAAAATCTAATTGTACAAAACATACTTAGAGAAATTCTGTATTCAAGTGCTCACGCGAACAAAAATTTTGAGAAAAGAAAAAAAGAAAGAGAGCAAATACATCTGTAACATGAAGCTCAAATAATATCTTTTTAAGTGAAAGAAAGGCTAGAGCTTGGAGAGGCTAAGGAAGAAGATAAAGAATACTTTTTGAGAGAGACCTGAAGAGGCTCTACAAGTGTAGAAATAATACTTTTAACATTAAAGGACATAGGGAAATCTTAGACAAACTCTAAAGACTGAACGTAGCCCGAGGTTAAGGATGAATCAGTATAAATCACAGTGTCATATTCTCTAACTCTTATCTCTTTAATTTTCTTGTTGTTTTAAGAATAGATACTAATTTTTGCTATTTCATTACTAATCAAATTAAGTGAATTGTATTGTGATCATCAAAATTTGTAAAGAAAATCAAGAAGATTTTAAAGATAATATCTTAGACGATTTAACACAATTAAACCCCCCTTCTTGTGTATTCTACATATTATACGTGATTTCTATATTAATAAGTGATTCACTTCAGTTGGTATCAGAGCAAGGTTTCCAAGAAACACTGTTACAAAGTGAGGACAAAGATTCTTGGCTAAATCACCTATTTTTATAGCAGAAGGTGCCTTCGTATCAAGAACCCCTGCATTCAATGGTGAAGATTATCATTATTGGAAGGACATGATGCGGCTCTTTATAGAATCTAAACATATTGATCTTTAGGATATCATTGAAAATGGTCCATATACCCCAATAGACAACGAAGGGAATTGCATCTCTTATTACCAATGGTCGGTTGATCAGAAAGCTCGCTTTCAATTGAATTCAAAGACCAAGTTCTTTTTAAGTTGTTCTCTTAGCAGAAGTGAATATCATAAGGTTCATGGATGCGAATCTGCAAAGGGAATGTGGGACATATTAGCCATTTCACATGAAGGCACAAACTAGGAGAAAGAATCCAATATTAGTATTCTTGTTCATCAGTATGAGCTATTCAAGATGAAAGATGATGAGACTATTGATCATATGTTTGGACGATTACAAAAAATTGTTAATGGACTTAAAGATTTGGTGAAAATCTAC
Organism: Erythroxylum reticulatum; assembly: GCA_025504915.1. Taxonomy (NCBI): domain Eukaryota; kingdom Viridiplantae; phylum Streptophyta; class Magnoliopsida; order Malpighiales; family Erythroxylaceae; genus Erythroxylum; species Erythroxylum reticulatum. The sequence goes on along the minus strand of JANSVA010046550.1, from coordinate 1,351 downwards.
GATAGTCAAGATCATATCGGAAAGATTCTCAAAAGTCTTCCAAAAAGATGGAGACTCAAAGTAGTAGCAATACAAGAGGCTAAGGATTGAAGTCAACTGAAGCTAGATGAATTGCTTTGTTCATTAAAAATTTATGAAGTAGAGCTTGATGAATAAGATAAACCTAGAAGGGATAAACCTATTGCATTAAAGGCTGGTCAGAAGAATCAGAAGATACAAAAATAGAAGCACATCTTCAAAAACATTAAAGATTGAAGAAATCAAGAATGATGATGCTCGTGAATCTGATCAAGATTTAAGTGAGGATGAAGATGAACTATCCTTCATTTCAAGAAAGATTAGAAGGATGTGAAAAGATATCAAGGGGAAACAAAGACTTCTCTTTTAAAAAGATTAGCAAAGATGACTGAAAGAATGAGAAAAGTTCTATCGTCTACTGTGAGTGCAATAAACTAAGACATTACAAGTCTGAATTCCCGTTGCTCAAAAGAAAACAAAAGAAAAGTCAAGAAAAGAAAAAGAGCATAATGGCAACAGGGGAAGATCTGAATTCGTCTAAATCTGAATTCGTCAAAATATGAATTCGACTCAGAAACATTAAAATAAGCAAATATATGCTTGGTAGTTGAAAGGGAATGCGATGATGAGGTAATTTCTTACTTTGATGTTCTTCAGAATGCTTATTTAGAATTATTAGAAGATTCAAATGTTATCTTAAAACAATATAGGATATTGAAAAAGAAATTTACTAAAAATTTGAAGAACACAAAACTATTAGAAAAAGAAAACGTCTGCTTTAAGGAACAAGTAGACAATATGAAAAAGAAAGTAACTATAGACAGATCTGAGGAAATTAATCAACTAAAAAAAAGGATTAATAGTCTCTCAGTAGATTTATTAAAATTTACAGAAAGTACAAAAAGGATGAACGACATAATTGGAAGTTATAGACATCCAAATGATAAGAACGATTAAGGTTTTAATGATAGAAATACTATTCATAATAGTAATAGTCTTCATAATAGGAGTCTTGTTCCTAATAGAAAGAAAAAGAAACGATATTATTATTATTATTCGATGAAAAATTGTAAGACTAACTCCAAAGGAACCAAACAAATATGGGTACCTAAGAAGGATATAATATATACTGCGGATCTCCTTTCTTGGAACAAACGACCACCATCAATGGTACTTAGACCATGGCTGCTCATGACACATGACGGGCAGAAGATCTATGTTCCTAGACCTCCAACATAAGCAAGGAGGATCAGTAACTTTTAGAGACAACCAGTAGGACAAAATAGTTGGGATTGGCAAAATTGGTAAAGATTCCTTTTTGTCTATTGATAGT
>JANSVA010046530.1:0-13259 GCA_025504915.1 Erythroxylum reticulatum | reverse complement strand
TCTTTATCTTGTTCATGTCTATTATTATCCTTATACCATATCATGTATAGATTAGCATGATGATTTGGATATATATTCCTTCCTCTGCAAATAATATTTCTAAAAAGTTTTGAAATCTACCGATTTTCCAAATATGACATGCTTTCTTTTTCCGATCCAACAAACTTCTCAACGTTGCGAGAAGCTTCTCACCCCATGAGGAGAGTTACATTATTGTAATCCATTTCTTCATTCCTCCTTTTGATGTGTTCAATATTTATCTCATCTTTCTTGGCATTTTCTTATCTTCTCTTAATCTAATCCTTCTTCTTTTTCCAAGAAGATAAGTGATTGTGAATCTCAAGAAGACAACTCAATGATGTTAACAATTAACTGAGCTGGAAATTTTTACGTAAACTTGGAAGTGTTTCTGTTTTGTTTTCAGTGTATTAAAACCATGGGATATAGATTGATTTATGGATGAATTAGGTCTAGATTTGAAGTATAATGAAGGTGGACTTATGCCAAAGAAAGATGTTAATTTCATGTTCTTGAATTGGTAAAGAACTAAAACTATATGCATAAAATTGTAAATGTTTCTAGTTTCATAATTTGTGAGTTGTTAATTGAATAATTTTGAACTAGAATAAGAGATTTTGTTGATGGGGAATTAGAGTTTGATTTAGGCCTAATACAGGTATAATTGATGAACTATAAAGAGGTTGTTTAACTTAGCTACAATGTGTTAAAAAATCTGGAAGAAATGATAGAAGAATTGCTAGAATATGCAAACTGTAGTGTTTTCACTGAGCATACATCGATATTTTAGCCACAAATTGATCTGTAAATATCCACATGGGATGATTTTAAGTTTAGATTAAATTACAAACAAATGGCTATATTTTTATGAGGGAATATAATTTTAATTCTGTCTCTAAGAGTTTCAAAATTTGTCTTGAAGTTGAGTTTTTGGATTCTATCATTGTTTGAGAACAGACTATATAATTTTAGGTATAACTTGCAAAATACTGAAACAAATTGTATGAACTTTGTTAATTAGAAACTTAAGACATATGGGAACATTTTTTAGAAGAATGTACTGCATAATTACTTCATTTTCTATGTCATAATGGCTATACAAAGCTGACCTGAAACCTGTCCTAAGAAAATCTGGAAAACTAATGAAGGAATTGGATGGAAACTCTTGGATAACCCATCCCAAGATTGTGGGAAGCCATATACGATTGTGGAAATTGCATGGAAGTAAAGAAAATGTTCTTTTGTGTGATTCTTGAAACAATTAAAGATAAGCTATTTAACTATGATGCATTTGGACCTAATTAAGGTTTTAAAAGAACATAATTTGATGTTAGGAAAGGTGGTTAAATGTGTGATAAGTTTTGATTGTTAATTGATGTTATCCAAGAATGATGAATAATAATGCATCCAAGTTTGGATGAATATGTATTGAATAAAGTAGGGTATTTCTGAATGAGAATTGGGTGAATGTATAAGTATATGTTATTGGAAAATTTTTTATGAATGTATAGATTTAGCTTGCTAAAATTTCAGATGTAAGGTCACAATTGTGTGTGTATTATAAGAAGCTTTTGGATAATGGAAACGTTTAAGGATAAGTGTAAAGTATAATTGACAAATTTGCAGTAAATCAATCTAATTTTAAGGGACAAACCTGATTACAAAATGGTAGTACACAAAGTATGATGTTGAATCGTTAAGAAAGTTGAATAAGGTTTCTTACTCGGGAAAAACAAATGAGCATACATTGGAGATGACATATGTATATATATTCACAAATGAATAAGTATTTGATTGATCAACTTTGTAATGTGAATTATGTGTGAATTGTATGATTTTAGATGCTCAAGTTGAATGCCATTCAGACATTACCAAACCATCCAAACAATAGCATAAATTAGAGTGTACTGTAAGTCAATCTAGATGATAGCACTAAGATTGATTTATTTCTATTTCTATTTAATTCTATATGTTGAATTGGTAATGAATTGATTGTGCTTTGTTAATGAATTCTGGACTTTATTGGTCAGAGGAGTTTGATATTTGGGAACATATTGGAAGTGTTCTATTTGCATCTAAATTCTGAATGATATATGCATACTCAGCAAAAGTTGAATGCCTGACTTAAGTCCAATAAATTTGGGATTATGTCTGTACATCATAAGTGAATGCTATATATGGCATATTCTATTATTTGATGCATTTCATAAAATGCATGTTCAGATAAAGGCGTTGTGATCAGAGTAGTCAGTCTGAAAGAGCTTTAAGCTCAAAATTTTGCACATACAGCTTTGCTCTCTATATCTTACTAAGCCTAATGGGCTAATATCTATATCTGTATCTAAAAGACGCTCGGTTATAACAAATAATAATGAATCTGGAGTCTCATATGCATCTACATTTGTATACTTATGATTATGAAATATATGATCGTGAAATCTTTTCTAAAATTGTGATCATTAAGTGATATGACATGATAATGTGATTGATTGGGTTATTCATGTTCTGAAAGAATGTTTGTGAAATTGGTTGATTATGTGATATTTGTGTATTTCACCTTAGTGAGATCATCAATGATGGTTCACTAATTGAGTTTGCAAAAATCATTAAAAACTGCAATGTGGCTTTTCAGGTACGAGTCAGGAGACCAATTCCCTAAGATTTGTCTAGAGGAACATTTTGGATTAAGATATGGCTTAAAAATCTGTCAACTAACATAAGAGGAGTTATAGTTTGTAATTTGTAGTTTCTTATCATATGGAACCTTTTTATAAGGATTGTAAATATTTGTTTCAATGAATACAGTGTAAACTTTTGTCAATGAATGAAATGAAGTGTTGAAGTTTTTTAAGTATTGTATATTCTTTATGATGCCATTTAAGAGATTATATTTACTCTAATATACCATTGTTATAGGATATGTACTTGAATGTTTTTTGGATTTTCGGGTATATAATTTATGGTAGTGGGATGTTATAATTTTGGTATCAGATCATGGTTTGGCATCTATAGGGACATATAAGAGTGTTGAGACATAATAAATATTAAGAGACTCAATTAGTGATCACAACTTTTTTGTTACAGGTTACCTACCATAAGAGATCAAGTTAGAGAGTCAACTGACATGGAGTCTATAAGAGCTAATAGAGAGTCTTATGTACCTGAGTTTACTGAAATGCCTCTGAGAATTCAGGAGATATGAGAAAGAAGATACGATAAACTGAGAAAGTAGGGGGTTGTGAAATTCTACGAAAGTACAGACCCTACTGATGTAGAAGGGTGGTTGGAGAGAACTGAAAGAGTGTTCAATCAGATGGAATGTGAGGTAAATGAAAGATTTGATTATGTGGTTTCACTATTGCAAAGTCCAACATACTAGTGATGGAAGACTGTTCCAGGCAGTACCACCAAACCATGTAGTTTGACTTAGGAAGATTTTTTAAGGGTGTTTTAAGAGAATTATATTCCTTAGATTTATCTGGATAGAAAGATGAAAGAACTTCTGGATTTGAAGCAAAGAAGGCTTATAGTGGTAGAGTATGAGATAAGATTCAATAAGTTAATAGGTTAAGCAACTGCATTGATACCAACAGAGGAAGAAAAAGGTAGACGGTTTAAGGATGGGTTGAACATGGAGATCTGAACGAGACTAGCTATATCTAATTTAGATAGTTTTACAAAACTATGAGCAGCCTCGATCAGAATTGAGCAGTTGTTAAAAGATGGTCAGGGAGAGTACAGACAGGCGTTTAGAGGGAAGAGGTAGGTTAAATCTCAGGTTAATTCTAGCAAAAGCTTTAATAAACATTAGAATAGATTGTCTCAATTCCAGGTTAGATCAAGATAATTTGTTCAGATTGTTAGAGGTAAAGGACAAGTGCCCTCTAGGCAGTCACAATAGATGCTTAATTGTGAGCACTATGGCAAGAAACATGGTGGTAATTGTTGGAGGTTATCGGGAGCTTGTTTCCATTGTGGCTCCATAGAGCAGAAGCAATGAATGAGACAATAATTCAGTAGAGTAGAGCTGACATATATGTACAGAAAGGTAAAGATAGAGGTAGAACTCAGTCAACAGGGCCCAGTGTTAGGACTGAGGTGTAGAGTAACCAACTACAGTCTCAGGCCAAGGTCTATGCCATAACTAAATAGGAGGTGCATAACTGCCCAGATGTGGTAATAGGTGTGTTGAACGTTTTTCATTTTGAAGCATTTGCTTTGGTAGATCCAGGATCTACACATTCATTCATCATACCAGATCTGACATCTAGATTGCATTGTAAGAGAGAGATATTGAAATGTGCATTAGAGGTGAGTACCCTAATGGCTAGCACAACAGTGCTTGGTGAGGTATGTAAAGGGTGCATAGTTTGTATTGATTAGGCAGAGTTAGAAGCTTATTTGATTGTATTTCTGTTAAAGGAAATATATATTATTCTAGGCATAGATTGGCTCATTGCTCATTAGGTTGTGATAAATTGTTATACTAAGGAAGTATTTCTTGAATCTCCTAATTAGCCAAGAGTGGTGTTTCGAGGAGTTAGTCAGGCAGTGCCAGCCGAACTAATTTCTTTCATGATGATCTTAGGTAGATGCGAGGCTTATCTGGCCCATGTAGTTGATACCTAGGATGAAAAAACTATTTAGGACATTCCAGTTGTTAGGGATTTCCTAGATGTGTTTCCTACAGAACTACCAGGTTTACCCCTATCAAGGGAGACAGAGTTTACTATAAACCTTGTTCCCGGTACCACTCCTATATCAATTCCTCTATATAGGATGTCACTTGTAGAACTGAAGGAATTAAAGACCCAATTATAAGAGTTGTTAGATAAGGGTTTCATCAAACCTAGTGTGTCACTTTAGGGAGATCAAACATTATTTGTAAAGAAGAAGGATGGAACTTTGATATTGTCTATTGATTATCGGCAGTTCAATCAGGTGATAGTTAAGAATAAATACACATTGCCAAGGATTGATTATTTTCTTGATCAGTTATAGGGAGCTCAGGTGTTCACAAAGTTAGACTTGAGATTAGGATATTATCAGTTGAAAATAACTAAGGTTGATTTACCAAAGAGTGCATTTAGAATAAGATATAAGCACTTTGAGTTTTTGGTGATGTCGTTTAGAATGACTAATACCCCAACAACTTTTATGGCCTTGATGCATAAGGTATTTCAACCTTATTTAGATCACTTTATAATTGTTTTTATCGATGGAATCTTAGTGTATTCAAAATGTAGAGAAGAACATTCAGAGCATTTGAGATTGGTTCTATAAATAATGAAAGAAAAATAGTTGTATGCCAAGTTTAGTAAGTATGAATTTTGGCCTAATCAAATAGTATTCTTAGGTTACATAATGTCTAGACAGGGCATTTAGGTAGACCAAAAGAAATCAGAAGCAGTGATGAAGTGGGAAGCTCCAAGGAATGTGTCTGAGTTCTAGAGTTTTCTTGGATTAGCTGGATATTATAAAAGGTTTGTCGAGTGGTTTTCATTGATTTCAACCACTTTGACAAAACTTCTGAGGAAAAATGCGCCTTTCAATTGGAATGATAATTGTCATAGAAGCTTTGAAGAGCTTAAGCATCTGTTAACTACAACACCGGTGTTAGCTATTCCATCTGGAACAGGAGGATATGTAGTGTATGATGATGCTTCACACCAGGGATTAGAATGTGTGTTGATGCAGCATGGAAGAGTGATAGCCTATGCATCGAGACAGTTAAGGTCTCATATCAGGGATTATTTGGTACATGATTTAGAGCTTGCTGCAATAGTATTTACTTTAAAGATTTAGAGACACTACCTGTATGGAGAAACTTTTCAAGTGTTCACTGATTATAAGAGTTTGAAGTATCTGTTGAGCTAGAAAAAGTTGAATATGAGACAGAGGAGATGGATAAAATTATTGAAAGATTATGATTATACAATTAAGTATCATCCTGGGAAAGCTAATATGGTAGTTGATGCATTAAGTAGGAAGTCTAATAGTTGTGTGGCTCAAGTACAGTTATTGAGGTTACCAAGACTAGTTCATTTGAGAGCACTGAATGTTGAATTGAATTTGGGGTTGAATGAAGCATTGATAGCTACATTGAAGTTAAGACCTGTATTGCATGAAGAATTAGAGAGGCTCAGAACAGAGATCTAGAATTGGTGAAGTTAATTGAGAAGTTGAAAGTGAATCTGGATTCTGAATTTGATTTAAGAGATGATACATTGTGGTTGAAATAGAGGTTCTGTGTACCCAATGTTAAAGATCTGAGGAAAGAGATTAAGGAGGAAGCATATGTAGCAACTTATGCTATGCATCCTAGTACTATTAAGATGTATAATACACTGAAGTAACATTTTTAGTGGCCAGGGATGAAAAGTCAAGTGGCTGAATATGTGGCTAAATATTAGACTTGCCATTAGATAAAAGATGAGCATCAGGCTTCAGTTGGTAAATTACAGGCCTTATTTATTCCGTAGTGGAAATAGGAGAGAATTATGTTGGATTTTATTATGGGTTTGCTAAGGACTCCGAGGCAACATGATGCCATTTGGGTTATTTTTGATAGATTGACCAAATTGGCTCACTTCTTGCCAATGAAAGAGAATAACTCACTAAATCAGTTAGCTCAGTGATATGTGAATGAAGTTGTGAGATTACATAGGGTTCCAGTGTCCACTGTATTAGATAGGGATCTTAGATTTACCTTAGGATTTTAGGGTAGTTTAAAAATAACTTTAGGTACAAAAATAAATTTTAATACTACATTTCATCCTTAGACAGATGATCAGAGTGAGGGGACGATTAAAACTATTGAGGATATGCTCAGAGCTTGTATTCTGGAGTTTTAAGGAGCATAGGATCAGTATGTGGCTTTGATTAAATTTGCCTATAATAATCAGTATCACAGTAGTATCGTTATGGCTCCATATAAGACATTGTACGGCAGAAAGTGTCATTCGCCTTTATATTAGGATGAAGACGGTCTAAGAATTATTGAAGGCCCAGAATTGATTCAAAATAATGTTAACAAGGTGAAATTGATTTGTAGTAGAATTAAGGCAACACAAGATAGACAGAAGAGTTATATGGATTAGCACAGAAGAGATATGGAGTATAAGATAGGGGATAAAATATTTCTAAGAGTATCACTTTGGTGAGGTGTGTTGAGGTTTGATAAGAAAGGTAAGTTAAGCTCGAGGTACAATGGTCCATATGAAATAATCAAAAGAATTTGGCCATTGCCTTATAAGTTTGCCTTACCTTATAAAATGGCATAAATAGATAATGTGTTTCATGTGAGTATGCTTAAGAGATATTAGTCAGATCCAACTCATATGATACCGACTCAGGAGATTGAAGTTTTTAGTAATCTGAGTTATGATGAAGAACCCATTAACATAATTGGATATCAAAATAAATAGCTGAGCAACAAAGTGATTCCATTAGTGAAAGTGCTTTGGAAGAATCATTCGAGTGAGAAAGCCATATGGGAAACAGAGGAGAACATGAGAAATTAATACTCCTACCTATTTGACCATTCAGGTAAGAATTTCGAGGATGAAATTTCTTAAGGGGGAGAATTGTAATATCTCATTTTTCCGAAATATGCTTAGGGTTTAACCCTAAATTAAATATTGCATATACATGCATAACATTATCATTCATACACAAAATTGATATTTGTGCACATTATAAGTTAGCGTATGCACTCAATTGACTTATTCTGCAGTATGAAAAATGTTAAGTGATCATGATGTGAATTATGAATTAATGTGTCTTAAATTTTAGTTTGACTAGATTTCAATAAGAAAATTTGGAATTAAATGTTATGGATTGGAAATTTGATAGATTAAAATGTACATTTGGACTAAGGAAAATGCCTAGTGGTAGGATAAATTGATATATGAAAATTTTGGATGATTAAGCCTAAAATTGAGTGACATTTGACATAGTTAAATTGGTAACAAATGGACTAGTAATTAAATGACAATTGGACCAATCTTAGAGTGAAATGTGGACTAATTAAAGGGTGAAAATGGCAGTATAATGAGTGGATTAGTGGCAGCATAATTGTTGAACAAATGACTAGCATGCTTTAAGACATATGTCTTTGTAAGTTATTGACACCTAGCATGTTGATGTGGCAAATTCCAACACCCAAGTTTCTACTTCCTTTCTTGTTTCCTTCACAAAAATTGCTCTATCTTTCTCCCCTATATTTTGCCTGAACCCTAGCTAAATTGCTGCACCAAAACTAGTTTTTTACCTTACACAAAATAGCTAAGAAAAATAGCTAAAAGTTACCTTCATCCTGTTATCCAAAATCAACCTTTTTTAATCTTAAGTTTGTGATTAATTTTGCCTGCATGGAGACTTGATTTAATCTGAAGTTTTAGATGAATTGAAATCCTAACAAGTAAGTGACAATCTGAGTTTTATGGCATGTCAAATGATATAAGAATCATGATTGAATTAGAATGAAATGCATGTGATGTTAATGATTGATTATGCTGGAAATTTTTGCATAAACTTAGAAGTGTTTCTATTTTGTTTTTGGTTTACGAAAACCGTGGGGTATAAATTGATTTATGGGTGAATTAGGTATGGATTTCAAGTATAATGAAGGTGGATTTATTCCAAGGAAATATGTCAATTTGATGTTCTTGAATTGGGAAAAAACTAGTATTATATGCATAATAATGTAAAAGTTTCTAGTTTCATAATTTGGGAACTGTTAATAGAATAATTTTGAACTAGAATAAGAGATGTTATTGATGAGTAATTGGGGTATGATTTAGGCCTAATATAGGTATAATTGATGAACTATAAAGAGGTTGTTTAACTTTGGTATAATGTGTAAAAAAATCTAGGAAAAAATGAAAGAAGAATTGCTAGAATATGCTAGCCGTAGTGTTTTCACTAAACATACATCATTATTTTGTCCATAAGTTGATCTGTAGATATTCACATGGGATTATTTTAAGTTTAAATTAAATTAGAGACATATGGATGTATTTTTTATGAAGGAATCTAATTTTAATTCTGTGTCTAAGAATTTCAAATTTTGGCTTGAAGTTGAGTTTTTAGATTCTATCACTGTTTTAGAACAGTCTGTATAATTTTGGGTATAACTTGTAGAATACTAACCAAATTGTATGAACTTTAGTTCATTAGAAATTTAAGATGAACATTTTTTTAGAAGAATGTACTGCCTAATTACTTCATTTTCTATATCATAATGGCCATACAAAACTGACTCGAAACCTATCCTAAGAAAATCTGGAAAACTAATGAAGGAATTGGATGGGAACTTTTGGATAAACCATCCCACGATTGTGGGAAGCCATATACGATTGTGGATTCTGAGACTATCGACCATATATTCTTTCATTTTTTTTCTCTAGAACGGTATGGTTCAATATTCTTAACCATTTCCACATTAACAATCCTCAACTCACCGATCTCCATTCCATATTACTATAGGTTAACATGTCTCCACCCTCCAACCAAAGTGACTTACATACCTACTGCATTGTCCTCTCTATTGTTGTGTATAATTTATGGTCTGAATGAAACCTTTGAACCTTCAAATATGAAGCCTTGGATATAGGGAGTTTTACGTCACGAGAGATCTTACAAGTTATGAAGCATCTCCGCTTAAACACCGAGAGAAGGTAACTATGTGTGTTCTATTTTATTTTATTCTTAATGACAAGAGTACAAGTTTCGTGACATATCAGGGCTAGCAAGGAGGAAGTTAAATACTTGCTTCACACCTATAATAGGTAGGCCACCAGGAGGAGAACCATCTCCTATAGCAGTATTGTTCAGAAAGGTATATAAGCAGAAGACAACCGTAACCGTGGACAAGGAAATAGAATGACTTACTCTCTTTTTCATGTTGAGTTATGCTGATTATGGTTTCGGTTATTAGGGTTGAAATATAATTGCTGGACTTTTTATGTTATTATTATACTTGCTGGTGAAATAATGTAACAGGATAGCTGAGCCAATTTTCTTAGGCTTCTTGGTAGGCAAGTTGTGAAGGAGAGTTTTTCTTCTACGCCTTGCTCACGGTTCCTATGTTTTTGTATAAAGTGAACCCTTTTGGTAGGCTAGAGATTTTTCTGAAAATTGCTAGATGTGTATATAACTTTTTCTTATTTGTATAAAGATTCTTACTGAATTACCCAAAAAAAAGAATATGTTCTTTTGTGTGATTCTTGAAACAATTAGGGATAAGTTATTTAACTATAATGCATTTAGACTTGATTAAGGTTTATTGTGTGTGTATTATAAAAAGCTCTTTGATCATGGAAATGTTTAAGTATAAGTGTAAAGTATGATTGATGAATTTGAAGTAACAAGTTATTTAAAAGCGACAAACCTAATTGCAAAATGGTAGCATATAAAGTATGATGTTAAGTGGTTAAGAAAGTTGAATATGGTTTTATACCCAGGAAAAACAATTTAGCATGCATTGAATATGACATATGTATATAAATGCACAAATGAATATGTATTTGATTGATCAACTTTGTAATGTGAGTTGTATGTGAATTATATGATTTTAGATGCTCAAGTTAGATGTCATTCAGATATTGCCAGACCATCTAGGCAATAACATAAATTAGAGCATACTGTGAGTCAACCTAGATGATATCACTAGGATTGATTTACTTGTACTTATGTTTAATTCCTATATATTGAACTTGTAATGAATTGATTGTGATTTCTTTATAAATTTTATACTTTAATGGTCTGAGGAGTTTGATATTCGGGAATGTATTGGAAATGTTCTATTTACATCTGAATTCTGAATGATATATGTATACTTAACAAAAGTTGAATGCTGGACTTAGGTCTGATAAATGAGAGATTCTATCTATACATCATAAGTGATTATTATATATGGCATATTCTGTTATTAGATGCACTTCATAAATTACATGTTCAGATAAAGGCATTGTGACCAGAGTAGCTAGTCTAAAAGAGCTTTAAGCTCATAATTCTGCACGTAGAGCTTTGCTCTATGATTTCTATATCTAACAGAGCCCAATGGGCCAGTATCTCTATCTGTACTTGAAAAGCACGCGATCATAAAAAATAATAACGAATCTAGAGTCTCATATGTAGTTGCATTTGTATACTTATGATTGTGAAATATATGATCATGAAATCTTTTTCTAAAATTGTGATGATTAAGTGATATATCATGATAATGTGATTGATTGGGTTATTCATGTTCTGAAAGAATGTTTGTGAAATTGGTTGATTGTGTGATATTTTTGTATTTGACCTAAGTGAGATCATCAATGATGGTTCACTCATTGAGTTTGTAAAACTCATCAAAAATTGCAACGTGGCTTTTCAGGTGAAAGATAGGAGACCTAGTTCCTAAGATTTATCTAAAGGAACATTTTGGATTAAGATATGGCTTAATGGTCTATCAGTTGACATCAGAGGAGTTATAGTTCTTATGGATATTAAGCTTGTTTCAGATATTATTCCATATCCCTTTATAGATATCAGGCAGATTAACAACTAAGCTTGTGGCTCTTGTTTATATTCCGAGCTTTAAGCTCTTTCAGACTGGTGCTTTATGTTATCATGCATTCATGTAGTGAAATGCATCATATGCATTCAATCATTTACTAGTTCTCAATTCTTTTCGCATTCAAATTCACTTTTATATTCACCATCGGACCTTATTCTAGCATCCAACAATTAAGTTGAGTATCACATATTCTATCAAATTCACATACAAGGAGCACTTCCAATATATTATTCATGCATCAAACGCCTCAGGCATTCAATGTATGGAATCCACACATTCAGATAATATAATAGGTCAATTTAGAATTTAAACAAAATAATAAATTAATGTGAGACCATCTAGGTTACTCACCATATGCTCCAGATAGATATTGCCTCAACATACCGACAATGTTTGGATGTTGTTGCTCTAATTAGTCTTCTATATCATCCAGTACATACACATTTACACGTTACTAAATTGCACATTTTCATGAATACTCAATCATATACATATGTATATATGACATGTATAATGACGCTTATTGACAATCCCAGGTATATTTTTTTAATTCACATCTTATGATCATTTATATATCATATCTTTTGAAACTTGATTTTCCTAAGTTCATCAATCAACCATTTACCAATCATTTCCTAATGAATTCAAATGAAAATGAAATTTGGTGGAGAGGAAGTATAATGTATGAGGAACTTGTGATTCAAATTTCAATTCAATCGGAGGTCCAGAGAAGGAGTTATGGTCAAAAGAGTAAAGAGTGTCGAAAGCTATCAAACAGCTGTGTACCTTCATTGTCACAATCGTACTTGTGCACGATCGTGAAAGTTCTTACTATATCCACTCTATCACGATCGTGCTTGTGTATGATTGTGTAACTCCCTGATGTTCCCTCTCTATCACGATTGTACTTATGCACAATTATGCAACTCCCAGATGTTTTCTCTCTATTACAATCGTGTTTGTGCATGATTGTGCATTACTTAATGATCCCTTATTTGTTCTCAAAATTATATTTTTGGATCAATATGTCATGGCAATTTTGATAAAGAAAATGAGGCATTTAGGCAATATATTTGATTGAACCCAAGTTTCCTATATGATTTTGTGACAATTTTGTAGTTTTTGTTATACTTTTTAGCTCTTATTATTAGATATTGTGCTTAATTTAGCTCAGGAGTGCTTATTTTGAATTAATGTAGTTTGAAGGTAAAATTTTCACAAATAATTAGTAATTACACTCAATTGATTTTTAGAACAATTGATAACTACTATTTTTCATTACAGGACATTCAAGAAGTAGACTGTGAAGAGCAAGGGATTCAAGAACACAAGTTAACGAGGCAAAAGGCAAAGTTTGCTAAATCAGAAAATTTTTGAAGAAATCTTTAGGGAAAAGTTTGTCGCGGTGAACTCATCCTTTTGCCACGGTGAAACACTTGAATCAGCACCAGACCCACACCATTTTTGGAAATTTAACCAACTGTGTAAACCCAATTTGGCAACCCGTTTGTGAAAAAATCTATTTTGGGATATGATACAAAAAGAGAAGGAGAGAGTCGACAAAGAGGACAATCTGTAACATCCCCTCACCAATAGGAAGAGTATATTGGTAAATTGCCATATTTAGGAGTGCTTAAATGTGTAGTGACATATGCATGCATTCATATATGCACATGCA